>JAJONR010005421.1:0-35924 GCA_029582245.1 Solanum etuberosum | reverse complement strand
TCAATAATCTGACATGCTAACTGAGAATGCAATATTTATAACTGACAATGAAACATTTGAAATCTGAGGCATGTATATCTGTTTAAACTGACCTAGCTAGAGTAATTCATGAACTTAATCAATCTACACAACTAGGGTTCTGAATTTCATGCAAGGAACTAGGCAACGGTGTTACAACAACATGATAATCTGATTTGGAACATTCTAACAGCTAAATCACAACAATTTCTAAAGTTCAATAAGCCCTAGGTCTAAGCAATATTTAGGGAATCAAGATTCTGACTGAAATCTAGGAACCTAGTGGATGAAAGGAATCCACTAGTGAAATCCCACATACCTGGTGATGAATTCTACAGAGACATTTTTCGATTTCGGGGTTGGAACTGAAGAAAACCTGCTGCTTTCTTGGAGAGGGTTTGGTCAACTGCTTCTTTTCCTTTTTCTCTTGTTTGATCAAATTTTGGTGAATAAATCGCCTAGGGTAAGTTCTGATTAAGTTACTAGGCTTAAAATGACCAAAACGACGTAGTTTAGGGGTTAAACGACGTAGTTTAGATGTCCAACACCAAACGACCCCTGACTTAAAAGCTGTTGGGGCCAACAACGAGCCTGATCGACGGACCGTTGACTGACCTACGGTCTGTCTTGGTCAGTCGTCAATTGGCTTCAGAGACTGGGATCCGGAGGGTCTGAACCACGGCCTAGACCATGGACCGTGGTCTGACCTACGGTCCGTAGGCCCTGGCGTGGGTCCAGACTTAGCTGGATTTTTGCTGGGGTTCTGGGAAGGAGTTGCAGGTGGCCAACCACGGACCCCACCTACGGTCCGTGGTTCACCCTACGGTCCGTAGGTGGCCTCTGTTGGTGGCACCTACAACTCCTGAAAATCTGCATTCTAGTCTTTCTAGCATACGGGGTGTTACATTAGTTCTGAATTGTCTAGGAAATTAAGAACATCTAGGCATTGTGTGATAACAAGAACAACATAGTAGATGGCTATCAATATAACTAATGTGGATGCTAAAGCCGATGGAACTTCCCAAGTTCCAAATTATCTATCCAATTAAGTACATCTAATTATTGTGTGATAACACGAACAACATAACAGATGGTCATCAATATAACTAATGTGAATTCTGTAGCCGCTGGAACTTCCCAAGATCAAAATTGCCTAGTCAAAAAAGTACATTTATGCATTATGTGATAACAAGAACAACATAGTAGATGTCTATTAATATAACTAGTGTGGATGTTGAAGCCACTGGAACTTCGCAAGTTCCAAACTTTCTAGTTAAATAAATACATCTAGGCATTGTGTGATATCAAGAACACCATAACAGATGGACATCAATATAACTAGTATGGATGCGTAAGCCTCTGGAACTTCCCAAGTTCTAAATTATCTAACAAATAAGGATATCTAGGCATTTTGTGATAATAATAATAGCATAGCAGATGGCCATCAATATAATTAGAGTAGATGCTAAAGCCGCTGGAACTTCCAAAGTTCTAAATTATCTAGCCAAATAAATAAATCTAGACTTTGTGTGATAGCAAGAACAATATAACAGATAGTCATAATTATACTTAATATGGATGTTGAAGCTCCTGGAACTTCCCAAAATTTAAATTGTCTAGCTAAATAAGTACATCTAGGCTTTATGTAATAACAAGAACAGCATAGTAGATGGCTGTCAATATCACTAGTGTGGACGCTGAAGCCGCTGGAACTTCCTCTGTTCCAAATTATCTAGCCAAATAAGTACATCTAGACATTGTGTGATAACAAGAACAACATTGCATATGGCTATCAATATAACTTGTGTGGATGGTGAACCAGCTTGATATACCCAAGTTTCAAATTATCTGCCAAATAAATACATCTAGGCATTATGTGATAACAAGAACAACATAACAAATGGCCATTAATATAACTAGTGTGGATGCTAAAGCCACTAGAACTTCCAAAGATCCAATTTATCTAGCCAAATAAGTACATCTAGGCATTTTTTGATAACAAGAAAAACATAACAGATGGCTGTGAATATAACTAGTGTGGATCCTAAAGCTGCTGGAACTTCCCCAAGTACCAAATTATCTAGCCAAATAAGTATGTCTAGGCATTATGAGATAACAAGAACAACATAACAGATGGCCCAATAAAACTAATTTGGATGTTAAAGCCGCTGGAACTTCTAAGATCTAAATTATCTAGCCAAATAAATACATCTAGGCATTATGTGATAACAAGAACAACATAACAGATGGCTGTCAATATAACCAGTGTGGATGTTGATCCGCTAGAACTTCCCAAGTTCCAAATTATCAGGCCAAATTACCAGGAACAGTGTAGCAGATGGCTATCAATATAACTTGTGTGAATGTTGAAGCCGCAAGAACTTCCTAAATTCCAAATTATCTAGCCAAATAAATACATCTAGGCATTGTGTGATAAATAGAACAGCACAGCAGATGGTCATCAATAATACTAGTGTGGATGCTGAAGCCGCTGGAACTTCCTAAGATCCACATCATCTAGCCAAATAAGAACATCTAGGCATTGTGTGTTAAGATGAACAACATAGCAGATGGCTATCAATATAACTAGTCCGGATGTTGAAGTCGCTAGAACTTCCCAAGTTCCAAATTATCTTGCCAATTAAGTACATCTAAGTAGTGTGTGATAACAAGTACAACATAACAGATAGCCATCAATATAACAAGTGTTGATTCAGAAGCCGCTGGAATTTCCCATGATCAAAATTAACTAGACATATAAGTACATCTAGGGAATGTATGACAACAAGAACATCATAAAAGATGGATATGAATATAACTAGTGTGGAAGCCGCAGGAACTTCCCAAAATCAAAATTGTCTAGTCAAATAAGTACATCTAGGCATTGTGTGATAACAAGAATAATAAAACAGATGGTTATCAATAAAAGTAGTAAGGATTCAGATGCCGCAAGAACTTCCAAAGTTCAAAATTAACTAGCCAAATAAGTACATCTAGGAATTTTGTGATAACAAGAACAATATAGTAGATGGCTATGAATATAACTAGTATGAATGTTGAAGCCACTGAAACTTCCCAAGTACCAAATTATCTAGCCAAATAATTATTCTTGGCATTATGTGATAACAAGAACAACATGACAGATGGCCATCAATATAACTAGTGTGGATGCTGAAACCGCTGGAACTTCCCAAGATCCAAATTATCTAGCCAAATAAGTACATCTAGGAATTATGTGTTACCAAGAACAACATAACAAATGGCAATCATTATAACTAGTATGGATGTTGATCCGCTGGAACTTCCTAAGTTCAAAATTATCTAGCAAAATAAGCAAGAACAACATAGCAGATGGCTAACAATATAACTTGTGTGGATGCGGAAGCCGCTCGAACTTCCGAAGTTCCAAATTATCTAGACAAATAAATACATCTATGCATTGTGTGATAACTAGAACAACATAACAGATGGCCAATAATATAACCTGTGTGGATTCTGAAGCCGCTGGAATTTCCCAAGATTAAAATTATCTAGCCAAATAAGTATATCTATGTAATGTATGACAATAGAAACAACATAACATATGGATATCAATATAACTATTGTGGATGCTGAAGCCACTGGAACTTCCCAAGTTCCAAATTTTCTAGTTAAATAAGTACACTTAGGCATTGTGTGCTTAGAAGAAAAGCACAGCAGATGGCTATCAATATAACTTGTGTGGACTCTGAAGCCCTTGGAACTTCCCAAGTTCCAAATTTTCTAGCAAAATAAGTATATCTAGGCATTGTGTGATAAAAAAAACAGCATAACAAATGGCCATCAATATAACTAGTGTAGATTCTGAAGCCGCAGGAACTTACCCAGATCAAAATTGTCTAGTCGAATACGTACATCTACGCATTATGTGATAACAAGAACAATATAACATATGGCAATAAATATCACTAGTGAGGATTCTGATGCCGCTGGAACATCTCAAGTTCGAAATTATCTAGCCATTTAAGTACATCTAAGCATTTTGTTATAACAAGAACAGCATAACTGATGGTCATCAATATAACTAGTGTGGATGCTGAAGCCGGAGGAACTTTCAAAGTTCCAAATTATATAGCAAAATAAGTACATCGTGGCATTGTATGATAACATATGGCCATCAATATAACTAGTGAGGATTCTGAAGCCGCTGGAACTTCCAAAGATCCAAATTATCTAGTAAAATAAGTATAGCTAAGCTTTATGTGATAACAAGAACAACATAGCAGATGGTTATCAATATAACTAATGTAGATGTTGAAGCTAGTGGAACTTCCAAAGTTCCAAATGATCTAGTTAAATAAGTATATCTAGGCATTGTGTGATAACAAGAACAACATAGCATATGGCTATCAATATAACTTGTATTGATGCTGAAGCCGCTGGAACTTCCCAAGTTTAAAATTATCTAGCCAAATAAATACATCTAGGGATAGTGTGTATATAAGAAAAGCATAACAAATTTCCATCACTATAACTAGTGCAGATTCTAATGTCGTTGGAACTCCCCAAGATCCAAAGTTTCTAGCCAAATTAGTACATCTAGTCATTGTGTGATAACAAGAACAACATAGCAGATGGCTATCAATATAACTAGTGTGGATGTTGAAGCCGCTGGAACTTCCTAAATTCCAAACTATCTAGTTAATTAAGTACATCTAAATATTGTGTGATAACAAGAACAACATAACTGAAGTGCATCAATATAACTAGTGTGGATTCTAAAGCCGCTGGAACTTCCCAAGAATAAAATTGTCTAGGCATATAAGACATCTAGGCATTGTGTGATAACAAGAAAAGCATATCAGATGGCTATCAATATAATTAGTGTGGATTTTAATGCCGCTGGAACTTCCCAAGTTCCAAATTTTCTAGCCAATTAAGTACATCTAGGAATTGGGTGATAACAAGAACAACATAGAATATGTCTATCAATATAACTAGTGTGGATTCTAAAGCCGCTGGAACTTCCCAAGTTCCAATTTATCTAGACAAATAAATACATCTAGGCATTCTGTTATAAAGAGAACAGTATAGCAGATTGCTATCAATATAATTAGTGTGGTTGTTGAAGCCGCTGGAACTTCCCAAATTCTAAATTATCTAGTCAGATAACTACATCTAGGCATTATGTGATAACAAGAACAACATAGCAGATGGCTATCAATATAACTTGTGTGGGTGCTGAAGCCGCTGGAACTTCCCAAGATCCAAATACTCTAGCCAGATAAATACATCTAGGCATTGTGTGATAACAAGAACAACATAACAGATGGCCATCAATATAACTAGAGTGGATGTTGAAGCCGCTAGAACTTCCCAAGATCCAAATTATCTAGCCAAATAAGTAAATCTAGGTTTTGTGTGATAACAAGAACAACATAGCAGTTGGCTATCAATATAACTAGTATAGATGTTGAAGCCGCTGGAACTTCCCAAGGTCCAAACTATCTAGCTAATTAAGTACATCTAAGCATTTTGTAATAACAAGAACAATATAACTTATGTCCATCAATATAACTAGTGTGGATTCTGAAGCCGCTGGAAATTCCCAAGAACAAAATTATCTAGAAAAATAAGGACATCTAGGAATTGTGTGATAACAAGAACAACATAACAGATGCCTATCAATAAAACTAGTGTGGATGCTGAAGCCGCTAGAACATCCTAAGTTCCTAATTGTCTAGTCAAATAAGTACATCTAGGCATTCTGTGATAAAAAGAACAACATAGCAAATGGATATCAGTATAACTAGCGTTGAGGCTGAAGCCCTGGAACTTTTCAAGTTTCAAATTTTCTATCCAAATAAGTATATCAAGGCATTGTGTGATAACAAAAAAATCATAACAGATGGCCTTCAATATAACTAGTGTTGACTCTAAAATAGTTGTAACATCCCAAGATCAAAATAGTCTAGTCAAATAAATATATCAAGGCATTGTGTGATAACAAGAACAAAATAGTAGATGGCTATCAACATAACAAGTGTGGATTTTGAAGCCGTTGGAACTTCCCAAGTTCCAAATTATCTAGCCAATTCTGTACATCTAAGCATTTTGTGATAACAAGAACACCATAAAAGATAGCCATCAATATAATTCGCGTGGATTCTGAATCCGCTAGAACTTCTTAATATCAAAGTTATCTAGCCAAATAAGTACATCTAGGCATTGTATGATAACAAGAACAACAAAACAAATGGCTATCAATATAACTAGTAAGGATGTTGAAGCTGCTGGAACTTACCAAGTTCCAAATTGTCTAGCCAATTAAGTACATCTTGGAATTGTGTGGCAACAAGAATAGCATAGCAAATGGTTATCAATATTAGTATTGTGGATAACAAAGCCGCTGGAACTTCACAAGTTCCAAATTATCTAGCAAATTAAGTACATCTAATCACTGTGTGATAACAAGAACAAAGTAACAGATGGCTATCAATATAACTAGTATGGATTCTGAAGCCACTGGAACTTCCCAAGAATAAAATTGTCTAGTCAAATAAGGACATCTAAGCATTGTGTGATAACAAGAATAGCATAGCAGATGGCTATCAATATAACTATTGTGGATTTAGAAGCCGCTGGAACTTCCCAAGTTCCAAATTTTCTACCCAATTTAGTACGTCTAGGCATTGTGTGATAACAAGAACATCATAGAAGATAGATACCAATATAACTAGTGTCGATTTTGAAGCCGCTGGAACTTCCCAAGTTCCAAATTATCGACACAAATAAGAACATCTAGGTATTGTGTGATAACAAGAACAACATAGTAGATAGCTATCAATATAACGAGTGTAAATGATGTAACTGCTGGAACTTCCCAAGTTCCAAATTATCTAGCCAATTAAGTACATCTAAGTATTGTGTGATAACAAGAACATCATAACAGATGGCCATCAATATAACTAGTATGGATACTGAAACCGCTGTAACTTCCCGAAATGAAAATTATCTAGCCAAATAAGTACATCTAGGAATTGTGTGATAAGATGAACAACATAACAGATGGATATCAATATAACAAGTGTGGATGTTGAAAATCGTTGGAACTTCCCAAATTCCAAATTCTCTAGCCAATTAAGTATATCTAGGCATTGTGTGATAATAAGAACAACATTGAATATGGCTATCCATATGAATAGTGTGGGTGTTAAAGCATTTGAATCTTCCCAAGTTACAAATTATTTTACCAAATAAGTACATCTAGGCATTTTGTGATACCAAGAACAGCATAGCAGATGGCTATCAATATAACATGTGTGGATTTTGAAGCCGTTGGAATTTCCCAAGTTCCAAATTATCTAGCAAAATACGTACATCTAGGCAATGTGTGATAACAAGAATAGCATAGCAAAAGGCTATCAAGATAACCTGTGTGGATGCTGAAGCCGCTGGAACTTCCGTAGTTCTAAATTATCTAGCCAAATAAGTACATCTATACATTGTGTGATGACAAGAACAACATAGCAGATGGCTTTAAATATAACTATTGTGGATGCTAAAGTTGTTGGAACTTCCCAAGTTCCAAATTATTTAGCAAATTAAGTACTTCTAAGCATTGTGTGATTACAAGAACAACAAAACATATGGCCATCAATATAACTAGTGTGGATTCAGAATTCGCTGGAACTTCCCAAAATCAAAATTATCTAGCAAAATAAGTACATCTTGGCATTGTGTGATAACAAAAACAGCATAACAGATGGCTATCAATATAACAAGTGTGTATGTTGTAGATGCTGGACCTTCCCAAGTTCCAAATTCTCCAGTAAATTAAGTATATCTAGGCATTGTGTGATGACAAAAACAACATAGCAGTTGGCTATCAATATAACTACTGTGGATGATGAAGACGCTGGAACTTCCCAAGTTCAAAATTATCTAGTCAAATAAGTACATCTAGTCATAGTGTGATAACAAGAATAGCATAACAGATGGCTACCAATATAACTTGAGTGGATGCTAAAGCCACGAGAACTTTCTAAGTTCAAAATTAACTAGCCAAATAAGTACATCTAGGCACTGTGTGATAACAAGAACAACATAAAAGATGGACATCAATATAACTACTGTGGATGCTCAAGCTGATGGAACTTTCCAAGATCCACTTATCTAGCCAAATAAGTACATCTACGCATTGTATCATAACAAGAACAACATAGCAGCTGGCTATCAATATAACTTGTGTGGATGCTGAAGCCGCTAAAACTTTCCAAGTTTAAAATTATCTAGCCAAATAAGTACATCTAGGCATTGCAAGTTCCAAATTATCTAGCCAACTAAATATATCTAGGCATTGTGTGATAACAAGAACAGCATAACAGATTGACATCAATATAACTAGAGTGGATACTTAAGTCACTGCAACTTCCCAAGATCCAAATTATCTAATCAAATAAGTACATCTAGGATTGTGTGATAACAAGAACAACATAACAGATGGCTATCAATATAACTAATGTGGATGATGAAGCCGCTGGAACTTCCCAAGTTCCAAATTATCAAGTTCCAAATTATCTAGCAAATTAATTACATCTAAGCATTGTGTCATAACAAGAACAATATAGCGGATGGCTATCAATGTAACTTGTGTGGATTCTGAAGCCGTTCGAACTTCCCAAGTTCCAAATTTTCTAGCCAAATAAATACATCTAGGCATTGTGTGATTACAAGAACAGCATAACAAATGACCATCAATATAACTAGTGTGGATGCTGAAGCCGCTAGAACATCTCAAGTTCCAAATCGTCTAGTCAAATAGGTACATCTAGGCATTGTGTAATAACAAAAACGACATAGCTGATGTCTACCAATATAACTAGTGTGGATGCTGAAGCCCCTAGAACTTCCCAAGTTCAAAATTGTCTAGCCAACTAAGTACATCTAGGCACTATGTGATAACAAAAATAGCATAACAGATGGCCATCAATATAACTAGTGTGGATCTTAAGCCACTGGAAGCTTCCAAGATAAAAATTGTTTAGTCAAATAAAGGAAATCTAGGCATTGTGTTATAACAAGAAGAGCATAGCAGATGGCCATCAATATAACTTCTGTGGATGCTGAAGCTGCTAGAACTTCCTAAGTTCCAAATTATCTAGCCAAATAAATACATCTAGACATTGTGTGATAACAAGAACAGCATAACATATGGCCATCAATATAACTAATGTGGATGTTGAAGCCGCTGGAACTTCCCAAGTCCAAATTATCTAGCCAATTAAGTGCATCTAGGCATTGTGTGATTACAAGAACAATATAGCAAATGGATATCAATATAACTAGTGTGGATGTTGAAGCTGCTAGAACTTCCCAAGTTCAAACTTTTCTAGCCAAATAATAATATCTAGGCATTGTGTGATAACAAGAACAACATAACAGATGGCTACCAATATAACTAGTGTGGATCTGAAGCCGTTGGAACTTCCCAGGATCAAAATAGTCTAGTCAAATAAGTACATCTATGCATTGTGTGATAACAAGAACAACATAGCAGATGGCCATCAATATAACTTGTGTGGAAGGTTAAGCCGCTGGAACTTCCCAAGTTCCAAATTATCTAGCAAAATAAATATATCTAGTCATTATGTGATAAAAAGAACATCATAACAGATGGCCATCAATACAACTAGTGTGGATGTGGAAGCCGCTGGAACTTCCCAAGTTCCAAATTATCTAGCCAATTAAGTGCATCTAGGAATTGTGTGATAACAAGAACAACATAGCAGATGGATATCTATATAACTTTGTGGATGTTGAAGCCGCTGGAACTTCCCAAGTTCCAAATCACTAGCCAAATAAATACATCTAGGCATTGTGTGATAAGAAGAACAGCATATTAAATGGCCATCACTATAACTAGTGTGGATATTGAAGCCGCTGGAATTTCCCAAGTTCCAAATTATCTAGGCTATTAAGTACATCTACGAATTGTGTGATAACAAGAACAACATAGCAGATGGATATCTATATAACTTTGTGGATGATGAAGCCACTGGAACTTCCCAAGTTCCAAATCACTAGCAAAATAAATACATCTAGGCATTGTGTGATAACAAGAACAGCATATTAAATGGCCATCAATATAACTAGTATGGATGCTGAAGCCGCTGGAACTTCCCAAGTTCCAAACTGTGTAGTCAAATAAGTACATCTACGCATCTTGTGATAACAAAAACAACATAGCAGATGGCTACCAATATAACTAGTGTGGATGCTCAAGCCCTTGGAACTTCCCAAATTTAAACTTGTCTAGCCAAATCAGTACATCTAAGCATTGTGTGATAACAAGAGCAGCATAACATATGGATACCAATATAACTAGTGTGGATGCTGAAGCCCCTGGAACTTCCCAAGTTCAAACTTGTCTAGCCAAATAATTACATCTAGGCATTGTGTGATAACAAGAACAGCATAACAGATGGCCATCAATATAACTAGTGTGGATCTGAAGCCGCTGGTACTTTCCAAGATCAAAATAGTCTAGTCAAATAAGTACATATAGGCATTGTATGTTAACAAGAACAGCATAGTAGATGGCCATCAATATAACTTGTGTGGATGCTGAAGCCGCTGGAACTTCCCGAGTTCAAAATTATCTAGCCAATTAAGTACATCTAATCATTGTGTGATAACAAGAGCAACATAGCAGATGGCCATCAATATAACTAGTGTGGATGTTGAAGCCGCTGGAACTTCCCAAGTTCCAAATTATCTAGCTAGTTAAGTGCATCTAGGCATTGTGTGATAACAAGAACAACATAGTAGATGGATATCAATATAACTTTGTGGATGCTGAAGCCGCTGGAACTTCCCAAGTTCCAAATCACTGGCCAAATAAATACATCTAGGCATTGTGTTATAACAAGAAAAGTATATTAAATAGCCATCAATATAACTAGTGTGGATGCTGAAGCCGCTGGAACTTCCCAAGTTCCAAATTGTGTAGTCAAATAAGTACATCTACACATTGTGTGTTAACAAAAACAACATAGCAGATGGCTACCAATATAAATAGTGTGGATTTTGAAGCCCTTGGAACTTCCCAAGTTCAAACTTGTCTAGCCAAATATGTACATCTAGGCGTTGTGTGATAACAAGAGCAGCATAATATATGGCTACCAATATAACTAGTGTGGATGCTGAAGCCCCTGGAACTTCCCAAGTTCAAACTTTTCTAACCAAAGAAGTACATCTTGGCATTGTGTGATAACAAGAACAACATAACAGATGGCCATCAATATAACTAGTGTGGATCTGAAGCCGCTGGAACTTCCCAAGATCAAAATAGTCTAGTCAAATAAGTACATCTAGGCATTGTTTGATAATAAGAACAGTATATTAAATGGCCATCAATATAACTTGTGTGGATGCTGAAGCCGCTGGAACTTCCCAAGTTCCAAATTATCTAGCCAATTAAGTACTTCTAATCATTGTGTGATAACAAGAACAACATAACAGATGGCTATCAATATAACTAGTGTGGATGTTGAAGCCGCTGGAACTTCCCAAGTTCCAAATTATCTAGCTAGTTAAGTGCATCTAGGCATTGTGTGATAACAAGAACAGCATAGCAGATGGATATCAATATAACTTTATGGATACTAAAGCTGCTAGAACTTCCCAAGTTCCAAATCACTAGCCAAAATAAATACATCTAGGCATTGTGTGATAACAAGAACAGTATATTAAATGACCATTAATATAACTAGTGTGGATGCTGAAGCCGCTGGAACTTCCCAAGTTCCAAATTGTGTAGTCAAATAAGTACATCTACGCATTGTGTGATAACAAAAACAACATAGCAGATGGCTACCAATATAACTAGTGTGGATGCTGAAGCCCTTGGAACTTCCCAAGTTCAAACTTGTGTAGCCAAATAAGTACATCTAGGCATTGTGTGATAACAAGAGCAGTATAACATATGGCTACCAATATAACTAGTGTGGATGCTGAAGCCCCTGGAACTTCCCAAGTTCAAACTTGTCTAGCCAAATAAGTACATCTAGGCATTGTGTGATAACATGAACAGCATAACAGATGGCCATCAATATAACTAGTGTGGATCTGAAGCCGCTGGAACTTCCTAAGATCAAAATAGTCTAGTCAAATAAGTACATCTAGGCATTGTGTGATAACAAGAACAGCATAGTAGATGGCCATCAATATAACTTGTGTGGATGCTGAAGCCGCTGGAACTTCCCAAGTTCCAAATTATCTAGCCAATTAAGTACATCTAATCATTGTCTGATAACAAAAAAAGTTTGTATCCTGATATGAATGGTGAGTTCATATTTTCCATTGACGACTTAATCATGGTGCAGGAGGACCCTAATGAGGCTGGAAGATCTCTGTTAGTTGCTGGAAGAGAGTTTTTGGGCCATAATGTTGCCTTTGTCAATGAAATGAATAGTCTATGTCCTGATGTGAATTATAATTTCTTTTTGGACATTGATGACTTAATTACGGAACAGGGGGACATTTATGAAATTGGGTTTCATGTGGTTGCTGGGAGATCCCTATTACCCAACAAACAAACATGTGATGCTGTTGCTGGAAGAGAGTTCTGAAGAATAAACGTTAGCTCTCTGTAGATGTATATGTCTTTCTATTCAAAAGTCTATAGGCTAATAAAACGAGATGCATGGCTTATTGAATTGGCTGCGAAAGGTTGATCTTGCAGCCAAGGAAACATACGTGGAAACGCGAATTGTGTTTTTTAAGCAAAGAGGGCTACCATTGTGGCGAGTAAGGCTTGGGTGGAGAGGGTTGGTTCCACCAGTCCTGATGATTTTTATTCATCTCTATTTAGTAATGTCATCAATGATGAATAGAGAAACAGTGGAACTTGAAGAAGCAGGGCCATATTTCTTTCTTATGAAGCCAATTTCATCAAAGAAACTCAAGAATGTATGGCATTATGTGTATAGGTACCAAATAGAAGCAAGTAAAAAATTAAAACATGAATCCAATAATCATGTTTAAGTAATGAACAGTAAACCTTGATCTAATAAGAATATGCAAGACAAAAAGAAACCTTAAATAGACAAAAACTACTAATAACAGAGACCATCTATTACTCCTAATTATTCTGATCTAAACTGACGCTACTTATCATATAGCCTAAAGACTGGAAAAAAATTATTTGACTCCTAAACAATAGCAACAAACAAACTACAACCCCACAAATTAGTTAGTTGCCAAGGAACATTGCATCTGTAAAATTCAGTAAGTTAATGTCAAAGAATAAGGCCATTGCAATAATTTTAGATCCACAAATTGGTATATAATAAAACTTGAAAACTAAATAAAATCTTTACCTCTTATTCACTGATTTTTTTAGCATTAGATTATAAGAATGATTTTATATTTCTTTTCTTTATAACAGGGAGATTGTTCTTAAAAATCACAAATGACGTCGACTAAAGAGGAGTTTGAAATATGTTTTATTTTTATGTAATATGTAAATGCATAAAATGTACAATAATGCATTATGTAGTTTGAGATTCGAGTGGAGAAGTAATTTTGGTGTTTTTCTTAATAATAATCGGATGTTTTAAATATTTATAGTACATGTATATTGATTTTAGAAAATTAGATAGTAACTAACATACATTTTTTTTGAAAAAAATGGTTTTATTGGTGACTAATATCAGTGGCTATTTGCCTTGAGTCGCCACTAAATATCAGCGAAACCTTTAGTGACGATATTATGGAATTTTGTAGTCACTTTTGTCGCCGCTAAAAGTCTAGTTTCTTGTAGTAAATCCTAGTTGGTAACACTTAGGAGTAGGGCTTAGTCCGATATGGCTTGCCACATCCCTAGAAATTTGGATTGTTAGCTCTTGAGAGTATTTGTGGTCTCTTGAGATAACAGTGGGGATATTTTTTTATCCAAAAATGTAACAGGCCACGTAATATATAATTATTATTATTATTATAAAAAAAAAAGTTTGTTATTGTTAAGGGTAAAAGTTGACCGTAAAAATGGATTGAGTGGTATTTTTAATCAAATAAATAAATGTGAGGTATATTTATACCTTTTTGAATATCGAAGAGTATTTTTAGCCATTTTCGGATTTTTCAATTATACAAATGGAATTAACAAAATCTCAAATCATTCAAATTTGTCGTTTGCTTTCCTTCCACTACATTTCTTTACCGATTAATATGCGACAAACGTACAAAGTCCGTAACAAGAAATTTTAAAGGATAAACATATATATAATGGTATTGATATATTATTCATATATATTAAACTATTAGAGGCTATAAAATTATCTTCCTAAGCTTAACATATTTTTGCCGAAAATGTATTGTTCAATTGTTATGGACTTTATTTTTAATGAATAAAATGCAAATAATAAAATCAATAAATTGTTAGCATCTTCTATTTTGTATCTCAATTTTTAATTATATAAAAAGTTTTATAGTAATAATAAGGGACAAACGTGCAACGCACGTTCCAAAAATTAGTATATTAATAAATTTGAAAATAAAGTGTAGAAAATATAATAATAATTTTTTATTTTTTTAATGTAGAGATCGTTGTAATAACTGAAAAATAGATTAGTGTTATTTAATTTATTATTAATTGCAATAGTATTGCAGATTTTGAATACCTCCTTTATTATCATTACCTTATTTAACTCTTGATATAATTATTGATCTATATTGTTTGTACACTGAATTGTTTGCACACATACATGCATGTAATTAAAATTTTCTGCTGCTTTATTTAGGATTTGATATAAATGCTAAATTTATCATCTTAATTTTCAGAACTATGTGCTTCCTAGTATGAATACACCTATATGTCTATATTTGTAACCACATAATTATAAATAAACATATGCATGTGCATCATTTTAAGTGTGTAATATCTAATAGCAATATACTCTCTCTCCCTCATCCCAAAATATTTCAAAATTTTTCTTTTCGTGTCCTTCTTCCCCCAATTTTTCTCAATCTACCAACGAATTCTCTATAATAATTCGTAAATCTAGATCGACTAATTGTTCACGAATAGGACCTGCGCCAGTAGAGATTTCTCGATTGTGAAATGTATCGATACCCTGGATGGTAAAAAAAAAGTGGGATATTGTATCTTTCTTTAAGTAAATCTTCTACCCAAAAAATATCCTTAAATTTTAGACAAATTTAATGGAATATCATACTAGAATAAAAAAAAAAATCTTTCTAAAACTTGAGTATCCTGCTAAGTTATTTCAAGATTGGAGGGTATTATACCTCTTTATTGTAAAACTTAAAAAGTCTATTTTCATACATTTTCTTAAATGGGTACAAAACATAAACACTAAGCCTCGAAATAATACCATTTGTGCAATTCACTCTTAATTTTTACAAGGCTTGGGATGCATTTTTGGTGCTTCTTGTTTTCTACACAGCATGGGAGTCACCTTTTCAGTTTAAATTTCTAGAAAGACCTCAAGGACTTATTGCCATCTTAGATAACATAGCTAATTGTTTTTTTTTCATTGGCTGCTTCTACTACCTTCTTGCTGCTCGGAATAAAGACACCACTAAAACATGGCTTTCACTGGGAAATCTTCATGACAGGAGCATTTGGGATTTCTATGTATTGGTCCATTACAACACTTACAACAACTGGCTATGGGGATTTGCACACTGTGGCTACAGAGGAAATGATATTCACCATGATTTACATGTTATTCAACCTCGGGCTGACTGCATATCTTATTGGAAACATGACTAACTTGGTTGTCCATGGAACCAATAAGACACAGAAATTTAGGGATGCTATTCAAGCTGCCTCAAGCTTTGCACAAAGGAATAAACTGCCTGTTCGACTTGAAGAACAGATGATAGATCCCTTGACTTTGATGCACAGAACAGATTCGGAAGGTCTGCAGCAGCAAGAAACTCTTGAAAGACTACCCAAAGCAATTCCACGGGTAGATAAGGCCTACTTATTCCACGGGGTATCAAATGACTTGCTTTTTCAACTGGTTTCTGAGATGAAGGCCGAGTATTTCCCTCCAAAAGAGGATGTCATTTTGCAAAATGAAGCATCTACAGATCTCTACATCATCGTAACTGGAGCAGTGGATCTTATATCACACAGGAATGGCATGGATCAGGTAGTTGGAGAGTTGAAGGCAGGGGATGTTTGCGGAGAAGTTGGTGTCCTTTGCTGTAAGCCTCAACATTGTACTGTTCGAACCAAAAGACCATCCCAACTGCTACGCTTGGATCGTACTTCATTTTTCAACATCTTTAAAGCAAATATAGGAGACGGGACAATAATCATGAACAATCTCCTTCAGCATTTGAAAGAGGAAACGGACCCAATAATGACAGAAGTATTACCAGATATAGAACATATCTTTACTCCTAAAGAAACAACATCACTAGCTAGAGAAACTGGTTCATCCAACGGCAGATTGAGAAGAAGGGCTAGTTTCTCTCAGAATTCACTGATAGGATTTGCGTCTGCACAGCCTGAAGGGGGAAGTGGACTGGATTATCTTCAACTAATATTGGCAATTCAAGAATTCCAGGCAGAATAACCATCGATTGTCTAGAGAAAGCTGATATGCGTAGAAGAGTTGTGCCTTTGCCGGATTCCATACAAGAGCTACTTGATATCGGTGCTGACAAATTTGGCATCTCTCTCGCGAAAGTACTAACTGAAGATGGTGCACTTATTGAGGACATTGCAGTAATAAGAGATGGAGATCATATAGTACTTGCACTTATTGAGGGCATTGCAGTGACAGATTGCAGTGATAAGAGATGGACATTGCACTGATTGATCTGTAATTTTGTATAGTAGATGATAGATCACTAACAAGGCAATGTAATTACAACACAGAGGAATTTTAGTCATTGAGAAGTAATTGGAAGAAAATGTATAAATTTTTACAGATAACAAATGTTCCTCCTCAATTATATAGAACTAGTGTACACTAAATATCTATGTATTTGTAGGATCATTGTGGACTTCTAATTTTTGATATCTCTAAAACTATTACAGATAACAAAATTTTCGCCCCCTCATCTAACTTTGGTGTTGGGAGTATGGACCAATTTAAACACTCCCCTTGAAGATGAAGGCTTCTTTGATCTAAATACCTGTTCACATATCAGATGTTCTAATTTGTTGGACGAGAAGCTGTTAATATTGATATTAGTTGGTCACAACTCACAACCAGATAGCCTGTTAATATTGGTAGTTTATTGAAGACTTATTTCATTATGTTACACAGTATTACTCTTCTTTATCTACTTCTCTGCTTTAAGGAGCAGGATTTTGTCCATTTACGAGGGGGGGAAACTGAGTTAGCAATTGTTTTCGAGTTCTTGCAAGCTCAAGGTTTAGGACTAAATGGATCACTTTTTTCTTATATTAAGGAGTACTTTGATTACATGGTATATATAGACTAAAATGATAAATTTTCTGTACATTAAGGACTATTTCGATTATGTGGTATATATATGAAGGATTAAAATAATCACTTTTTTATGTACATTAAGGACTATTTCGATTACTTGTACATATGTCCAATAAATGGTATGCATTTTCAATGTATATTATGAAAATCATAAGCAATTACAAGAGTTGTAAAACAACAATTAGCATACTCAGTTATAGGTATCTCACATGGAGAAGTTGAAGAAATTAAATTATTAATCGATTGAGTTAAACAAAAGATCATCATCCTATGAAACAAAATAATCTTATGAAACAACGAAACAAAGGGCCACAAAGGGCCGATTTTATTAATTGCTAAATGATTTACATTGTTTAGCTGGACCATCTCTGGCAAACCCAACAAATAAACAAAACAGTATCAAAAATTAAAAATGCAATAGATAGAATCATTTGAAATTGCATGCAATAATCCTGTCAAAAGTGAAGTAGCTCCTTGTTGTCCCTTCACCTTCACCGCGTATATTGCTTGAGCTCCGGCAAGCTAGTCGTCGGATCGACTGTAGCATCTCCGGTAAGTCTCTTTCTTTTTTGAACAGTTTTGTTCTTTTTAGATCTCGATTATTCTCCCCTTAAATCCTCCTCTTGACTTCTAATTCGTTCCACAAATTCCTTTTTGTGAATGGTTGCATTGTCTTGAAGTTGCTATTGTAACCAGCTGAGCTCAGGTAATCTTTTTACCCCTTTTCAATGGTTTTTCCCCCATCGAACCATTTATGATGTTATCAAGATTGATTATGCTTGAAGTATTTCTTGCTTGCTATTGGTTGTGGTTATTTTTCATTTGATTTGCCTTGTCCTTAATCTTAGTGTAAGATGTGTTCTAGTTGTTTTGATGATCCTCACAAATGCAGGGACCCGGTCCTCTGCAGAGTGTTCTCGTCCAAGCGCAATATGTTGTACAACTGGAAAGTTGTCCTATCAGTGAGTTGGTGAAGTTGTCAGCGTACTTCACCAATAGAAACGGACGAGGTTATTTGTCCAATGGTCAATAATTCTTTTCCGTTGATATAATGAAAATGACAAACAACTAAAAGATTCATTCATTCAAAGAGAGAGAATCAAGCTTCAAAAACAAAATACAGCAAGGGACCTGATTGACTAAAGTATTGCTTTTCTCACCTGTTGTTGTTTTTTATTGCTTGTATTGTGCTAAACTTGTACGATTTGTTTCATTGCTATAAGAAACGTTTCAAACCTTTGTGTGAGTCTTTGTAAGCGCATTGTTAGAGTTAAGTGTGTGTCTTACGTTTGAATTCTATATTGATTAGTAATAGTTAATATAGTAGGAAATGAGTGCATTATTTTGGCTCAGTAAGTAATAGACTTATTACTTAGTGTGAGATTAGGGTGTTAATCTCATTGTTGTAGTTGAAGTCTGTATTTCACTTTTGTTTGGAGTTTTAGTGAAATCAGTTGAAAATCATGTGTGTCAGGTCATGGTTTGACTCTCTTAAGCAAGGAGGTTTCCACGTAAAATCTCGTGTGTTTTTACATTCTAGTTATTTACTTTCAGCATTCAAACTGTATCAAAGGACCTGATTCTGTGATCATTAGTGGACGCATACATTTCATCAATTGGTATCAGAGCGTAGACTTCTCTATCTGGTTAACACCAAGAGAAGAAAGATCCTAAAGGAATGGCTGCTCCATCAAGTCTGGAAGAAGGACAATCCACTACTCGTCCACCTCGATTCAATGGTCAGTACTATGGATGGTGGAAGACCAGGATGCACGATTACATTATGGCAGAAGACAGCGAGCTCTAGGATGTGATACTTGATGGCCCATACGTTCCGACTAAGGATGTGAAGGAATGAGAGCTTACCAGAGTAATCCCCAAGTCTAGAAGAGAATACGACGAAGCGGATAGGAAGAAAATTGAGAAGAACTACAAAGCCAAGAAGCTATTAGTGTGTGGCATTGGTGCAGATGAATACAACAGGATTTCTGCCTGTGAGACTGCAAAAGAAATATGGGACTGCCTAAAAACAACTCAGGAAGGAACAACTCAGGTCAAGGAGTCATAGGTGGACATGTTGACCACTCAATATGAGAATTTTAGCATGAAGGAAGGTGAAACCATCCATGAGATGCCCACAAGGTTTACCTCCATCACAAGCGAACTAAGGTGTCTTGGTGAGCCTATTCACCCAAGCAAACAGGTTCGAAATATTCTCAGAGTTCCTCCCAAGTCACGGGAAAGCAAGGTGAATGCCATCACTGAGGCCAGAGATCTAAAAGTTCTCACTATGGATGAGTTGATCGGAAACATGCAAACCTACGAGCTAAACAGACAGCAGGGCTCATCAATGAAGGAAGGAAAGAAGGAGAAATCAATGGCACTAAAGATCTCTCAAAATGATGTTTCTAAAGAACAGGATGAGATGGCTTATCTGACCAGAAGATTCCAAAAAATAGTCAAAAAGCATGGAGGATTTCAGAAGAAGGGAACTACCAGCTAAACAACAAATGCTAACGACCTTTGCCACAAATATGGAAAGCCAGGTCACTTTATGAGAGATTGTCAGAGTCAAAAACATGAAGTGTAGCACTTCAAGCCACGACGAAGGGACCATGTCCCTGATCATGCTAAAAGAAAGGCCAACACAGATCAAGTGGTGAGAAGACCTTCGCAGTATGGGGAAACGCCTTTAGTGACTATGAGAAGGAAGAACATCATGAAGATGTCTCTATGATGGTAGTCAATGATGATGAAACTGTTTTCAACTCCATATTCTCACTGATGGCTAAATATGATGATGAAGATGAGAAGGATGAGGTAACTCTTTTCGATCTTAAAAGTGATTTAGACACCTTGTCAATTAAAAGATTGAGAAAGCTTGCTGCTGTAAAAGATTGAGAAAGCTTGTTGTTGTGTTGATTGACTCTGTTCATGAATTAACAAATGAAAATGTGATTTTGAGTGAAAATTTGAATCTTTGTGAAGATGAAAAGACTGCCCTTATATCTCAGATGTCTGAATTGAATGTTAGGGTGAGTAATTTGGAAACTGAGAGTCATCAGCCCGAAGAGGAACCTGGTACCTCTGAGACTGGAAAGAGAAAACTCAGTAGTTTTGAACTTGAGTTAGAGGAAAGTCTAAAAAAATTTGAGTCCAAACTAGTTGCTGCTCTTAAGAGAAATTCACAACTAGTAAAGGACCTAAGCCAAGTGAAAGAAGAGTTGAATCATTCCATGAAATGGACTGACTCATCTAAAATTCTTTCAAACTTGGCAAATCAGAAATTCAATAGTGGGAAAGGCTTAGGGTGTCGAAAGATAGAACCCCCTTATAACCCTCATAGAAAGTATGTGTCAGTTTCGGATAACTAGTTGTGTACTCACTGTGGGAGAAATGGTCATTTTAAAAGAAATTGTGAGTATCTGAAAAAGGCAAAAGAAAATCAAGAAAGCTTTTTTAAATCTGAAAAAGGAAAGTACCTGGTCCTAAATATCGCTTTAGCAAGAACACTTTGCCTCCTTAGACTGGAAGGTTTCTTATCAAACCTCTTGATAGTTTCTGGGAACTCCATCTCAAGTGGGTTCCTAAATCTAACAAGTGATTCTTTTGCAGAAGAGAGGAAGCAGTCAATGCTGGTACATGGACAGTGGTTGCTCAAAGCATATGACTGGAGAAACTCAAAACTTCCTCTCTTTGGAAGCACACCAAGGTGGTGGTGTGTCATTTGGAGACGGCAAAAAGGGATTCATTCTTGGTGTTGGGAAAATTGGAAGATCAGTGGAACATTCCATAGACAATGTGTACTATGTGAATGGTTTAAAATACAACTTGCTTAGCGTGTCTCAGATATGTGACAAAGGAAATGAAATGAGCTGATTCGAGTCTGATCAATGCATAGTCACAAATCTTGTTTCCAACAGGGTTGTTCTTACTGCCAGAAGAGTCAAAAATATGTATGATTGCAGACCTCAACTCTATAGAAGGGGATAATCCCACGTGTCTTAGTGCTCAATCTGAAAATGTAAATCTATGGCACAGAAGGCTGGGACACGTAAGCTTATCTCTGTTGAACAAACTTGTTGCTGGGGACATGGTTCGTGGACTGCCTAAGTTGAAACTCTTTGAGAACAAGATCTGCAATGCTTGTGTGAGGGGGAAGCAAACAAGATCATCTTTCAAACTAAAGAAAGGTGTCAGCATAACCAGACCATTAGAGCTTCTCCACATTGACCTTTGTGGACCTGTAAGAGTTCAAAGCAGAGAAGGGAAGAAGTACATCTTGGTGATTGTTGATGACTTTTCCAGATTCACCCAGAGCATGCAAGTATCAGATCAGACCATGGTACAGAGTTTGAAAATGCCTTTGAAGGCTTTTGTGCTAACCATGGGATTCATCATAACTTCTCTGCTCCTAGAACTCCTCAGAAAAATAAAGTTGTAGAAAGGAAAAATAGGACCTTGGTGGACATTGCCAGAACTATGCTCATTGATTCAGGACTTTCCATGAATTTCTGGGCAGAAGCAGTTAACACTACCTGCTATGTCATAAACAGATGTCTCATCAGGTCAGTACTCAAGAAAACTCCCTATGAACTGCTAAACGAAAGAAAACTATCACTCAGTCATCTAAAGGCTTTTGGTTTTAAGTGCTTTGTGTTGAATAATGGGAACAATGATCTTGGCAAGTTTGATCCAAAGAGTGATGCAGGGATATTTGTGGGATATTCTACAAGAAGCAAGGCATATAGAGTCTACAACAAAAGGACTCTGTGTGTAGAAGAAAGTGTGCATGTGATATTTGACTAAGCAGGTGATATGAACAACCTTGAGAATAAGGAGGACCTTGATCTTGAGGAGCTGATGCAGATTCAAAGAGATGGCTTGACTCAAGACCCTGTGGCTGCCAAGGATTCGAATGTAGAAATTATCGCAAAACCCTTGGAAGAACCTGGTCCTTCTAATCCCTCAAATGCGACTCATGAAGAAAAATCTAACAATGAAGGCTCTGAAAGTGGTGAACCAGCTGCTGAACATAATGAGGAGATGACAAGAAAACCAGGATGAAAGCATCAATCCTCCCATTCTCTAGACAATCTTGTGTCTCCCCTTGAATTTGGAATACATACTACATCCAAGACAAGAAATCTAGTTGCCTTTTCAGCTTTCATCTCCACTATTAAACCCAAAAACATCAAAGAGGCTTTAAAGGATGCTGATTGGGTGAATTCAATGCAAGAAGAACTTCATCAGTTTTAGAGAAGTAAGGTGTGGCACCTGGTCCTTAGACCCCTCAACAGAACCATTATTGGGACTAGGTGGGTATTCAGAAACAAGCTGGATGAACATGGGATCATCACAAGAAACAAGTCAAGGCTAGTGGTGCAGGGTTACAATCAAGAGGAAGGAATCGATTATGATGAGACATTTGCACCTGTGGCAAGGATGGAAGCAATCATAATCCTAATAGTTTTTGCTACATACATGGGGTTCAAGCTCTTTCAGATGGATGTTAAGAATGCCTTCCTAAATGGCTACTTGGAGGAGGAGGTCTATATTAAACAACCTTCAGGATTTGAAGACATTGACTTGCCCAACCATGTTCTTAAGTTGGACAAAGCATTGTATGGCTTGAAACAATACCTAGAGCCTAGTACGAGCGATTGTCAAAGTTTCTTCTAGAAAATGCGTTCAAAAGAGGAAAAATTGACAACACCTTGTTCTTGAAGTCTAGAGGAAAGGAGCTCCTGATAGTGAAAGTTTATGTGGATGACATAATCTTTGGAGCTACTTCAGATCATCTATGCAAAGAGTTTGCAACTTTAATGGGCAGTGAATTTGAAATGAGTATGATGGGGGAACTCAGCTACTTCTTGGGTTTGAAAGTCAAACAATCTCCTCACGGCACTTCAATATGTCAAGAGAAGTACATGAAAGAACTTCTCAAGAAGTTTAGCATGCAGGAGGACAAAATACTTGACACTCCAATGAGCAAAAATGTAAAACTCGACAAGGATGAGGTTGACACTGATGTGAATCAAACAATGTATAGAGGAATCATTGGTTCTCTCATCTATCTTACTGCAAGCATACCATATATAGTATTCAGTGTGGGGATGTGTGCTAGGTTTCAAGCAGCTCCAAAGGAGTCACACCTGAAGGCAGCTAAGAGGATCCTCAGATACTTGAAGGGAACGCAATACCTGGTTCTATTCTACCCTTCTGGGGATTCCTTTGATTTAATTGGATTTGCTGATGCTGATTATGCAGGTTTTCTTGTTGATAGGAAAAGCACCTCAGGCATGGCCCATTTTCTGGGGTCATCACTAATATCATGGGGAACTAAGAAGCAGAACTCAGTAGTTTTGTCCACTGCTGAAGCTGAGTATGTGGCTGCTGCTTCATGCTGTGCTCAAGTGGATAAAGCAACAGTAAGAAGATTTTGGTGTCCTCACAGATACCATCCCTCTTATGTGTGATAACACAAGTGCTATGAACATGGCAAAGAATCTTGTTCAGCATAAGAGGACAAAGCACATTGATGTGAAACATCATTTCGTTAGAGACAATGTTGACAAAGGAAATGTGGTGATGAGATTCTGTAAAACAGAGGACCAAGTGGCTGACATCTTCACCAAGGCACTATGCAAGGAACACTTCACCAATAACAGGCTAAGCCTGGGAATGGTCATGCTAAACTGACTTCACAATAGTTTTTGCATGCAGCCTCCACTTTGACTATGCTAAGGAGGGCAGGTATCTGCACTTGTTTTATTGTTAACTATTTGTGAATTCATCTCTTGTACGTCACTATAGGTATACACTCACGGCATTCTAGATAAAGGGACGATCTAGTTATAACAGGCAGGGCTATCTATAACGAGGGACCTGGTCCTCTTGAAAGGTCAGTATCACTTCACTTCACTATTTTCTGTCAACGGTCATTGTCACGTGTCATCTTCATGTTTCTTGTGTCAGTTACAGATGTCTTTTCAGTTTTAAAACCAAAGGTCTCCCCTGTTCAGGGACCCGATACCAAGCATAAATATGTCCCTTTGCCTCAACTTGCGATATCCAAACATATCAAACTCTCTATCTTTCTTCGAAATTTCTCTCTTCATCTCCAATTGGTCTTCTCATTCTTGCTACAAAAATGTCAAACACTTCCTCTCCTTCCAAATCTCATATCTCCCAAGAAATAGAAAACCCTAGTTCCTTCGATTTCTCAATTCTTCCCTCTGAGGCTTCTCCGTCCACTCCAGTGTGTGGGCTTGATGAAACTGGTGAATCTCTCACACCCCACACTGAAGTATAAGAATCTCCTCTACCAAAACATGTAGAAAACTTACCCTGTTCTCCAACGCTAGTTCTATTAGGAAAGGATTCTCTAAACTCTGAGGCTCAGTCGGTTGTAAAGCTGGCTACTGAGGCACCTACTGAAGATCTGGAGGTTGTGTCTCAACCAGGGCATGTATCATCTACCATGTCTGAAAGGCTTTTCGATAAGGATTTGCCTGAGGGCAAGGGAATGAAGTCTAACATCTTAGCTACTGCAGATGAACTAGTGGTGGAAAGTCTAGCATCACTCAGAGGAGATACTCAGGTAATGCTCTTAGAGGGTGAGTGCAGGTCGCCGGAATAGGTCCCTCACAGTCTTCAACCTATGTTTGACCAAACTCCTGAAACTGTGGAAGTTACTAGTGAAGGAGATGATGAAGAAGCCCTTCTCTCTTTATCTAGAAAAGGTGTTAGAGGAGCACATGCTCCAGTTGTGTCTGCCTCTGATCTTGTGGAAACTGATGCTGCACCTGAGGCTCGATATCATAATGCACCTTCTGAATCTGAAAGGAAAATGAAGAAGAAACGGAAAGGAAAGGTGGTTGAATCCATAAAAAAGGGGAAGGGTGGGAAGTATATAACAAGGGGTTCCACTCAAAAGCTACTTGGAGATGCTATGGTAGCCAATAAGGTTCAGACCATAAGAAATCGAAGGGAAAGAAAGATTGACAGTGTGCCTGTTGAAAACCCATACTATTGTCCTAGGAGATAGGCTCCAGTGATACAGAGTCTAAGGAAATTGTTAGGGCGGTGGAGAAACGGCGGAAAAAGGCGGAGGAACAACGAATTAAGGCTAAGGGAGACCCTAAATTTGGGAAGAAATCACCTGCAAAAAGGGCCAGAGTCACTACAAGGGCTGCCTCAAAATCCAAGTCTGCAAAAGGACCAGGTCCGAATGCACAAAAACCAGTTGAAGGAAAGGTCATGACAAGAGAGGAACGCATTGCTAAACTTGAAAACCAGACTTATATTCAGTGATCTTAATGGGGTCTTGTGGGGGAACAAACTTACATTTTTCAAATTTTGTTTTTTTTTTGCTGATAGAGCAAGAAGACCTTCATTGAGAGACCTTTTTATAAATAGTCACATGGACAAGGACAACCACCAAAGGTGGAGTAGGTTAGTGACCTATAGATTCATCATTCGAAACCACTACAAGCCTGCCCAAAACCTTGCATATGTGAGATCTAAGGCATTTGGGGACCAGATTTGCAATGGCAATATTTTCTTCAACAACAATGCTCGAGCCCCCAACATATTCCCTCGACTAGGTACTAGCAAATGGAACACTTTCCTTGGCTATCTTAGATAGAAATCCTATTTATCCCTCACTAGATCTACCCAAAATGGAATGTTTTGAGTACAAATCTAATGTTGCGTTGGATGAAACAGAGGTCGAAGTAAGGCTTGCCACACAATCTATTCCCAAAATATAAGGTTCTAACTATCTTGGGTATGTAAGTCCAGGGTAGTGGGAACATCGATGATGATGTCACACATCGCATTGAGGCAACACAGATGAAATAGAGGCTACCCTGTAGAATGTTGTATGATTAAAAGGTACCACCTAAACGTAAAGGTTCTACAAAGTGGTGGCTAGACCATCTTTGTTTATAGGGTGGAGTGCTATCCAGTAAAGCACTGACACGTTCAGAAGATGCACATTGCAGAGAAGAGGATGTTGAGATGGATATATGGGCATACTAGGAGCGACAAAATTAGAAATGAGGTTAACAATATGGTCTCAACAACTATCATTAGAGAAATTTGAGAATTTATTATTATCACATGAGTTGCTAGACAAACAGTTGACTGGTGTATTTGTGAAAGATGGGGAAATAAATGTTCTTGTAGCCGACTAGTGAAACTTTAAAGGAAAAACAAGAGACATACAACATACTCGATCCTCAGGTGCTTCAAGCTCTCCTGGATAGGAGAGAGAGAGTCTACTAATAACTATAAGACTCTAAAATGTTATTGGTGTGGAAAAATAGGACACATAAAAAGATATTCTCGAGCTAAGAAGAGGAATATGGCTGAAACTAAGAAAACTACTTAAGAAGAAGAAGAAGAAGAAGAATGGGAAGGTACTTAGTAGCTAAGACTCGAGCAATAGATGCCATGACTTCCATCAATATTAAAAGAGATTTGATCCTATATTCCGTATATAATATACTTCATCACGTGAAGAAGGAAGACACTAATGCCATTAGCAAGAAGCAAGAACATTCTAAAATTGTTCAGAGATGACATGGTAGCTTCTATCAAGGAAGTCAAAGAAAAATAATCTGAAACTGGCTATAAAAGTACAGATATGAAGGATGTTGAAGCAGAACCCGAGCTGACAATGTCTGAAACTAAACATTCCATTGATGACCTTTTAGAGAATCATTGAGAGAATGTAGCTTAAGTTGAGTCTCTGATCAATCATTTTCCATATTGAGGAAATCATCGACTTAGATCAAACATAGGAAGCAAATGGAAAAGATGAAGACAAAATTTATGATGAAGCTAAAGTCTTAATTTCAAATAGAGAGAAAAACAATACGATTGTTAGAAGCTCTGAAGTTGACAAACTATTTATCGAAGGGCTAAAGAAGGAATCCAGTGGTGGATCTTATGGTTGTGTTGAGATTAGGAAGAAAATTAAGGGTTATAGCATAATTAAATCACATGAAGAGGCTAATATAAATGAAATCTCCTGATCATTGTCTAGAAGCACACGGCAACAACTTATGTTTGTCTTTTGGCTTCAATGGTACTTGCTTCTGCTTTCTCCTTCTTCTTTCTGAATATATCACTCTGCGTTGTTTGACAACAATCATGGAATCTCTGGGAGTCTTTTCACCCTTTGTCAAGTTTTTGTTTCCAATCACATAGGACTTCTCTAAGTCTTTTCTTTCACCACATGTCCTTCCTATGTTTGAAGTATCTTCAACTTCTTTTCCCTGAGCCTCTATTTCAACATAAGAAGATTTAAACGGTTGGGCTGCAAGATCCAACTCCCAGCAGCTAGAGGGAGCATTTGGAGCTTCTTGACCGGTGAGCATATATGAAGGGATCTAAAGAGAGAAGCGAAACATCTCTTCTGTCGAATTATGAAAATATTTAGGGTCCAAATGCTGACGGAACACCAACATGAAGCCAACTACTTTGAATAATGGATGACCTGTGACACCTAATTTCTTCTCAGTGTAGTCGCCAAGCACTTCCACCGAATCAAAGTTATATATCATATTATTCGGGGTTAGCGCATTCCATTTAGGAGACAAGTGCCTGTTCAGAGCCCAAATATCCCTTTTTATGTGGACAATTTGGATACCACCACCAACCCTTTTTCACCTACCTGACCTTGTATATGCTTACCCTAGCTTGTATATAATTATCCTGTTGATACATTTGTATATGCTCACCTTAGCTAGTATATCATTATCTATTTGTGAGGATGAATCTACACTTTTAGAAGTCTGAGCGGCACGTGTCTCACTATCTCCAGGGCAGCAATACCTCTTCAAAGGAAGGTTTGGGTGCTGAAGTTGCTCAAAATTCTTGTTTAAATTATCATTTTTTCTATCAAGTATCTCAGCTTTAAGTGCTTCTTTCACAAGTATAGGAGCCTCCAAGCAAGGAGTTACATCTCCACGAATACCTCTTTAGTGGCACTGAAGCCGATAAAAACTAGAAACAACTTTATTACAATACTTGCACTTAATTCTTGACTTCTTCTGATCAGTTGCCACACTATGTTCAAAAGAAGTCAAGAATTAAGTGAAACTATTGTGGTAAAGTAGTTTTTAGTTTTTATCGTCTTAAATACCACTTAGGAGGTATTCCTGGAGATGTAACTCCTTACTTGGAGGCTCCTATACTTGTGAAAGAAGCACTTAAGGCTGAGATACTCGATGGGAAAAATGATAATTTAATCAAGAATCTCAAGCAACTTCAGCACCCAAACCTTCCTTTGAAGAGGAACTTGCTTCTACTTTCTCCTTCTTCCTGCAGATGTCACTGTGGGTTGTTTGACAAAGTTGAGTTTGTTTTTAGTTACTGCAGTCATTTTTTTAGCATAATAAGTTATCTATCTTTAGGATGCATTTGATTTTTAAATAACTGTTAGGTTGTTTTAATTGTTGAGACTATTTAGTCTTTTTTGTATGCACATTTTTCTGCATTATGTTATCAAGTTGGCTATTTAAAGTTCTATTATGCTTAATAAAAATATTGAGAGATATTTCAATCAATTCTTTTTGTTGCTCCATTTTTAGAAAACACCAACAGTGGTATCAAGAGCTTCATTGATCGTATGGGATCTCTGAAATCTTCTAACGAACTACCATACCATTTTTAACCCGTTAGGGTTACTATTTTCAATTCCCGCTTTTTTCAACAAATTTTTAACCTAAAAATATGACAAGCAACAGTCTCTCTTTGAATGCCCCAAAAATTTTCACTGTGAAAACTATCATATTTGGTCTGTAAAAATAAAATCATACCTTGAAGCCTATGATATGTGGAAAGTTGTAAGGAAAGATATACTCTTATAACCTCTCCCTGCAAATCCTACCATTGCCCAAATTAAATCTCATTCGGATGAAAAACTAAAAAATTCAAAGCCAAAATGGTAATTCAAAATTCAGTCGTGGATTCAATTTTTTCTAAATTCATTGCTTGTGAGAAGAAAAAAGAATATTGAAACTTTTAAAAAAAATAATATCAAGGAAGTGAACGAGTCAGACAAAGGAAAATTTTGAATTTGAAAATGGATTATAAATCTCTTAGGATGCAAGGGTATGAAACTATTGTTAAGTATTTTGATAAGATATCTTTGATTGTTAATAAAATGCGGTTGCTTGGCGAGGATTTCAAAGATTACAGAATAGTAGAAAAAATTCCATTGACAATTTCAGAAAGATTTGACTCAAGAATTTATTCTCCGGAAGAATTTAAAGATCTCTCTACTATCTCTATTGAAGAGCTACTTAGTGCTCTTCAAGCATAAGAGCTAAGAAGAGCCTTCAGGCAAGAAAATATTACTGGAGGTTCTTTTTATGCACAAAACAGGAAAAAAAATATTTAAAAAAGGTAGTTATCCTCTTTGCAAATGATGCTTTAGAAAAACACACTTGGAATATCTCTTCCCTCTGATTATGAAAATATTGAGCATTCAAATGCTGACAGAATACCAACATGAAGCCAACTACTTTGACTAATGGATGAACTGTGACACCTAATTTCTTCTCAGTGTAGTCGCCAAGCACTTCCCCCTAATCAAAGTTGTATATCATCTTATTCGGAGTTAGCACATTCAATTTAGGAGACATATGCATGTACAGAGCCCAAACATCCCCTTTTATGGGGACAACTTGGATAACACCACCAACTCCTTTCACCCACTTGACCTTGTATACGCTTAGCTTAACTTGTATATAATAATCATATTGATACATTTGTATATGCTTAACCTAGCTTGTTTATCATTATCTATTTGTGAGGATAAATCTACACTTTTAGAAGTCTGAGCGACATATGTCTCACCATCTCAAGGGCACCAATTCCTCTTCTAAGGAAGATTTGGGTGCTGAAGTTACTCGAAATTGTTGATTAAGTTTTCATTTTTCCTATCAAGTATATCAACTTTAAGTTCTTCTTTCACAAGTATAGGAGCCTCCAAGCAAGGAGTTAGATCTCCACGAATACCTCCTAAGTGGTACTTAAGTCGATAAAAACTAGAAACAACTTTACCACAATAGTTGCACTTAATTCTTGACTTCTTCCGATCAGTTGTCATACCATGTTGATGAATGTCAATTTTCTGGAGTCATTTCCCACCTTTATATTGAGTTTTCTTCAACTGCCAAACTACAATGCATGAGTTGTTAAGACCTCTTTAAACTAGAGGTTTCAGAATGAAAGTTATGGGTACTCTCTAGTTTAAAGAGGTCTTAACAACTCATGGATTGTAGTTTTGTAGTTGAAGAAAACTCAATATAAACACGGGAAATGACTCAATATAAAATTGATATTCATCAACATGGTGTGGCAGTTGATTAGAAGAAGCTAAAAATTAAGTGCAACTATTGTGGTAAAATTGTTTCTGGTTTTTATCGGCTTAAGCAACACTTAGGAAGTATTCATGGAGATGTAACTCCTTGCTTGGAGGCTCATATACTTGTGAAAGAAGCACTTAAAGCTGAGATAGTTGATAAGAAAAATGACAATTTAATCAAGAATTTGTAGCAACTTCAGCACCCAAACCTTCCTTTAAAGAGGAACTGGTGCCCTCGAGATGGTGAGACACATGCCACTCAGACTTCTCAAAGTGTAGATTCATCCTCACAAGAGATTTAGAAATCATTAGCAATCAAAAAAGGGGTATAGGGAGGGGGAGCTGAAACTACTGAAGGCACCAAAATTACTTGATCATAGTTTAAAAGCCCTCGGCAGCAACCGAGCTTGTTTCTCTCTTGGCTTCAATGGTACTTGCTTCTGCTTTGTCCTTCTTTCTACATATGTCACTGTGGGTTGTTTGTGTCAATTTTCTGCTGAATGCCTCTCAAAGTGAGAGAGTCTTTCCATTAAATAGAGAAAATAAAGATTACACATCCCTAAAGATCCGCCATTCCTATCCCTAAAGATCAGCTATTCTATCTCTACAAATCTGCTATTGAATCCCTTTAAATCTCTCTTGCTATCCCTCCAAATCAGCTATTCTATCACAATATTTATTCCTTTGATTCTACAACAAATGTATATGATCATGCTAATTTATATCACTATATAATTACATTAATATATACAATCATTTAGTTGTCCATCATGTTAACATCCCCCCTCAAATTGATGCTGGTGGATCAAGAAGCATCAATTTGCCTACTAGAAACTGATGGCGTTGCCGTGCCATGGATTTTGTAAACGCATCAGCTATTTGAAAATCACTGGACACATGTGGAAGAGTAATGACTCATTTATCTACAACTTCTCGTATATAATGACAATCTACTTCGATGTGTTTGGTCCTTTCATGAAAAACTGGATTAGTAGCAATCTGAATAGCACTTGTATTGTCAATGTGGAGAGGAGTAGGATGAGATTGAGGAAATCCAATATCAGCAAGTAATCCACGAAGCCATACAACCTCGGAGCAAGCAGTAGACATGGATCGATATTCAGCCTCTGTAGAAGATTTTGACACACGGTCTTGCTTTTTACTCTTCCAAGATATTAATGACTCTCCAAGAAACATGCACCAACCAGAGACTGAACGACGAGTATCAGGACATCCCTCCCAATCAGAATCACTAAAAGCATTAAGACGAATAGGAGAACCACTTGGAAAGAACAATCCATGAGTAGATGTTCCTAGAAGGTACCGAATGATGCGACAAACAGCCACCAAGTGGAGATGACAGGGAGTTTGCATAAATTGACTAACTTGTTGAACAGCAAAAGAGATATCAGGTCGAGTAATAGTAAGGTAATTTAGACTCCCAACTAATTGTCGAAATATAGTTGGATCAGGACGAAGATCGCCTTCCTCACAACGATACTTGATATTCAATTCCAGTGGAGTATCTACGGAGGAGGAAACTTGGAGACCAGCCAAAGAAATCAAAGCCTGAGTATATTTGTGTTGGTTTAGAAACACACTTGAAGCAACATTATGAACTTCCAAACCCAAAAAATAAGTAAGAGTACCAAGATATTTCATATGAAAAGAATCTTTAAGCTGCTGTTGGAGGCTAGTAATTAGTGAAGAATCAGTTCCTGTAATAATAATATCATCTACATACACCAAAAGAAGAACACAACTTGTAGGTGTTTTCTAAAGAAACAATGATGAATCATATTTGCTCTGCTCAAAAGAAAATTGTAGCAAAGTAGACCGGAACTTATCAAACCAAGCTCTTGGAGCTTGTTTTAATCCATACAAAGACCACTTCAACTTGCATACATCTGATGTAGGCGATGAGAACAAACCAGGTGGAGGTTTCATATAAATATCTTCTTTAAGATCACCATGGAGAAAAGCATTTTTGACATCCATTTGATAAAGAGACCAGTTTTGTGAAGCAGCAATGGCAATAATAGTTCGCACCGTAGTCATTTTGGCTACGGTTGCAAAAGTCTCCTCATAGTCCACCCCATACTCTTGTCTGTTACCAAGAACAACCAACTGAGATTTGTACCGATCAAGAGTTCCATCAGAATGAAGTTTGATTAAAAAAACTCATTTACATCCAATAGGGCGGACATTTGACGGACATGAAGCAATGTCCCATGTGTCATTTTCTTTAAGAGCCAAAAGTTCTTCCTCCATTGCTTTCTGCCAACATGCATGCTTGGAAGTTTGTGAGTAACAAGATGGAACAGATATATTGGATAAAGTAGAGGAAAAGCCATACCAATTGGGAGTATGAGATACTCTGGTAGATCGCCGAGTAGGCTCAAGAGGACCAGATCTTGAAGAATTTTCAGATTCTAGTTGTGGTACAGTTTCAGGCGGCGGATCAGTGTCGAGATGGGATAAAGTTGACCGACGTTATTCATACACAAATCCAGGTTTGAACCTCTTAAAAGAAGATGATAAATCCTCAAAAGTAGGAAGAAGAGGAGAAGCAGAAGATGAATCTACAATCTTAGGAAAGAAATACTGATTCTCAAAGAAAACGACATTTCTAGAAATATGAAATTTGTGAGAGCAGGGATCATAGCAAATAAAACCTTTTTGTGAAGTACTATAACCCATAAAAGCACATTTAGTAGACTGTACAAAAATTTTATTGCGCTGCGAAGGAGGCAAATGCACAAAACAAACACAACCAAATGTATGAAAATCACTATAGTTAGGATTTTGGTGATAAAGACGAAAATATGGAGACTCAAGATTTAGCACTTTAGATGGCAATCTATTAATTAAATAGACAGCAGCATATAAAGCTTTCACCCAATATTTAGATGGTACAGAGGACTCAATCAATAAAAGTACGAGTGACATCTAAAAGATGGTAATTTTTTCATTCAGCAACTCCATTTTGTTGTGGTGTATATGGGCAAGAGTGTTGTGAGACAATTCCTTTGTCAAGCAAGAATTTTTTGAATTCATAAGACATATATTCTCCACCAGAATCAGATCTTAATAATTTGATGCATGTAGAAAATTGAGTCTCAATGTAAGCCAAAAATGTCTTGAACATGGAAAATACCTCAGATTTGGATCGAAGAAAATACAACCATGTAAACCGACTATAATCATCTATCAATGTCACGAAGTATTTGAAATGAGCATGAGAAATAATTGGTGAAATGCCCCAAACATCACTATGAATGACATCAAAACACTTTGTAGCACGACTACCAAAATTAGGAAAAGGAAGAGTTTTACTTTTGCCTAATTTACAAGTAGAACAATCAATGGAAGTAACTGAAAATTAATTTTTATTTCTCAATAAACCAGAATTTGATAAATGAGACAACACAACAGAATTTGGATGTGCTAGACGCTTATGCCAAACCTCAGTTTTACTAGCAGAAGAAGTACAAGCAAAATATAGAACAGGAGGAATGGAAAAGTGTATAGCAAATAATCGTCCAACTTTAGGCCCCTTCGCGATTATCGTCCCCGACACCTGATCCTGCATAAGACAACCATTACGAGAAAAATTCACATCACAATTGTTATCTACCAATTGTCCAACTGAAATAAGACTAGTTGAGAGCTTTGGTGAAACAAAAACATTCTTGAAAGTTGGAGTAATGTCCCCAACCTTGGTAATGGGTAAGTTACTACCATTGGCAATCTGTATTTGTGATGGACCTTTATACTTACGAATATTTTTTAGGATGCTCGTTGAGTTGGTCATATGATTGGAAGCACCTGAATCAACAATCAAAAAATTAGATGTAACATCATTACCTTGTAATCCCAATGCTGAAAAGGCTGACACGATCATTTGTTGTACCATTTCAGGAGTAAGAACTTGTCCTGTAGATGAGTTATCATTAGTGGAACCATTTATCCCAGCTTGAAAAGCATTGATCCTACGATTTTGAGGGTACGTGGGACACTCTTTGATAATGTGTCCTTGTTGGTTACAATAATTACAGAACTTCTTGCTACAATTGCTAGCAATATGACCATATTCCTTGCAACTGTAGCATTGAGTTCTACTCATATCCCTGCCCTTTCCTTTACCTTGAGTAGCAAATGCAACAGTGACATCATTTTCTTTCTTGAAAGCATTTTGTGTGACAAGAAATTGCTCTTCACGAAGTAATTCCCTAAAGCAAACATCCAAAGAGGGAGACGGGTCACGATTCATCAAGTTAGAGTGAACACTCTCAAAGTCAGAGTGTAATTTCATCAAAAATTGGTCTCGCTTGCTTTGCTCATGAGCTGCCTAAATAACAGATAGAGATTCAGTAGGTATTTTGGCATAGACAATATCTGTAAATTCAGCCCATAAGTTCTGAACTCCAGAAAAATAATCCTGAACAGAAAGACCTCCTTGAGAGTAATTAGCAATTTCATACTCTAATTGAAAGCGTCTTGCGCTATTATCTTGGTTGTAAACCTTTTGTAAGTAATCCCACATGGCCTTAGTTGTCTTGTACGGCCTGAGATTAAGGACAATAAGAGGGTTAATTGACCCTAGAATCCATGTCATCACCCGAACATCTTTAATCTTCCATTCACCTAGCTTTGTTGCATCGGTAGGAGCAGGATCGCTTCCATCTATATGGCCCCATAGTTCTTTGCCGGTGACAAACAACTGAAACTGAAACTCCCAAGAAGAATAATTTTTTCCAGTGAAACGAACACTGAAGGATTCAAAGTGATGTGAATTCATGCTTTTGAATAGCTATGAAAACTACAAAGACTCAAGAAAGCAACTAGAATAACCAAGAATAAAATTCCCAGGTGGTAGGACTGATTTTCGATGAACAGTCAACCAAAAACCAAGATTTTCAAAAAAAAATTTAGAAGGAACCACAGATGACTCTATGAAACAAGACAGCCAAGAGAAGGCTCTAATACCATGTCAATTTTCTGTTGAATGCCTCTCAAAGTGAGAGAGTCTTTCCATTATATAG
>JAJONR010005420.1:0-43989 GCA_029582245.1 Solanum etuberosum | reverse complement strand
AAGCCGCTTCAAAGAGAATTTTTTATCAAAAGCCTATTCTCTATACACTCATGAAACCAGGAGGTGTTCATGGCTGAAACGAACACAACCGTAAGAACTATAAACGGTAAAAGGTTAATTGTATGACATATGGTTGTCTAGGTATATACCAAAGCTCGACGGTTCAAAGATATCGCATCTACCGATTGACCGAGTATATCCTACATATGTTCACTACGGAAAGTCTAAGGGGAAACCTACTTATCCAGATGCAATTGATCCTTGCTTGTAAAGTACACACTCGTCCGTGCATTCCTTTATGTTATGACCATTCCCCATTAATGTGTGGGATTGTTGGGTATAGCAAGAGTTAATGGAAAATGGAGGGAAGATGAAAAGAAGAATTGGAAAAGATTCTCTTATGCTTTAAGAAAATGCATTTCTCCCTCATTGGTGGTGGAAAGAAAAATTGAGGTGTTTAAATAGAGAAACACTTCTACTAGTTGTTAAAAGGGTTGGAAAGAGGGACCCCCCTCGCGCCGTCGTCGTCGTCGCTCGGCTCGGCTTTGGCTTTGGAAATCGATCTAGAGATTATTTTTTGGACAAAGTTTGTTTAATTATTTATTTAATTAATTAAATTAAATTAAATGGCCAAAACGTTTCAATTATTTAATTAATTAACTGAAACGTTCCGACCCGACTCGGATCCGCGCAACCCGTTTTAATTAAAATACTTTTTCATTTTATTTGAATTTCCCGCTATTGGAGATGACTGTTCTAAAAGGTTGCAAACTTTCATAAATGGTCGTGTGGTTTCTGAAAGGTTGCAACCTTTCGGAACCAGTTCCTCTTGTCTATAAATACCTTTGATTCCTCAAAATTTCACTTACGAAATTTCTGAATTCTTCTTCTTCTTTTGCACAAAACTTAATCGTGTACTTTACTGCCTTTAAGTGGCTCGCTGACCCCGGAGTTTTGGGTATCAATACACTGGTGATTGAGATCATTCTATCCTGGGAGGGTATATTCCAATTCAAACCTCGGATACTAGAGGGGAATAATTTCCTTAAGGGGAAATTGTGCATTCAGTGGGCTTGATCTTCTTTCCATTCTGTTTATTACAGATTCTGATACGTTTTACAAACTTTAGTTTGTGTTGATTAATTTATGTTCTTCACTGGTTGATTGAACTTTGGTAACTTAGTGTTTCTGCAAAGTATTTGTTATCACTAGTACTGTCTTAAATACAGATTGAATAACACAAACAAATTAAACAAATCTTGTTTATTACGAGGTCAGTTCCACCTTGTCCCAATTTTTTTTTTTTTTAAAATAAGACCAAATAAAATGAAACGAAAGGAGTACATAACAAAAATAAATAAATTTCAAGTTAGAAATGCAAATTAGTACAACTTAATTATATACCTCACATTTTCACAACATTAATAAACCTTACACCCCATTAGTTATCAATTTTCTCCGAACTCTTGATTTACAAAGGAAAAATATTTATATATGGAAATTCAAAAGAATCAAAAATGAAAACCATAACGGAAGAAGAAGAAAACTAAGGTGGAAACCATAGCAATTGCTTCAAAAAGAGAGGCAATCTTGAATAAAAATGATTCAACGAACCGATGATGGCGCATTTTGTATAGACTCTTCTTCTTCCGCAAACACAAATTCTTGAATCTCCGCCTCAATGATGATGCCTTATAATTCCTACAATTATTATTATTATTATTATCATCATCACTCATTGTTATTTCCCCTTGAGAACCACCACCATTGCTCTTATTCTTGTTTAACCTCTTGAATGACAATAAATAACCGCTCTCTTTCATATCTAAATAACTTGAATGCAACAAAAATTTAGACTATAACGACTATTTTCACTAATTTCAAAGGTTTTATTAAACTTTGAGATTGAATCGAACGTCGTATGAATTAGTACTCAAGTCAAATATTAGATTCTTGACTTAGTTTGTTTCTTGGATTTTTTATTTTTGGGAGAGGATAATATAGAAGATGTGTTTGGGGTTTTGGTAATACCTAGCTATATATATTATAAGGTTGCTAGAAGGAAGTGTATGAATAACATGATTTTTAATTGAGCCTTGTAGAAAAAGTCCAGTTAGGAAAGAGGTAGTGAAATTGGAAACTTCGTAGAAGATATGTAGAACTTCCTCCTTTCAAGTTTCACACCTAATTGCTTTATACGTTATCCGCGTTTGATGGAGGCCGACTATACAGTTTCGCGCTGTGTAGGACCTTATTCGGGGGGAAGCACTTTCTAACAAGATTTTGTTCATATTCAACGCTTGAATCGAGATCTTTAATTAAAGGAAGAACAACTTCATCTACTGCACTACATCCTTTGATGGTGTTCAGCTCTCATGTTATATGCTATATGCATATGCTCTCTTGTCAAAATATACTATTCCATATTTTTTCAAAACTGTTTTAAAAAAATTTGCTTAGAAAAGAATGTTCCTTTTTTTTTTTGGCAATTCATTAATTTTAACTTTCTACCTAACATATTTAAGATCATAAAATTAAAAGGCATTTTAATTTGATACATTCTACAGATATTTAGTTTAAGATTGCAAGATTCAAAACTTTTATCTACTTTTTAAACTCTGTGTCGAATCAAAACCAAAATGACAAAATAAATTTAAACGAAGGGAGTACTATTTACAAAATAATCTTGACTGACAATATATTCTTGAGTCGAGGGTCTATGAAAGTAACCTATTTTCCCCGCGTAAATTCTATATATACATCACTCTCTCCGAATCCAACTTTTGTTCATGTGGAGATTGAAGAATCTCATGACTAGGCATCATTATACTTTTCCAATATGAAATGGACTAGCACTATCACTCCTAAATATTCAAGATGCATCACAAAAGGAACATGTAAAATTTGAATGATTTGCGCGTTAATAAATATTGTGTGGGTCAAAATGGTGCATTGTTGCCCCTTGTAGAACAAGTAGCCAAATCTTCTTTTTCGTATTAAGGGGTGTTTTTATCTTTTTATTCTCATCTAAAATAAATGATGTTTCACGTGAAATTCAAGAAATTAATCGAAAAATTATGAAGAAAATACGTACGTAATTGTCATACTAAATGATTTTTCACGTAAAATCCAAGAAATTAATTGAAAATTATGAAAAAGATATGTACATAATTGCCAATATTATTTTAGACCGTTGAATTGAAGCGGATGCTTCCCCCTCTTTCAGATTTCACACCCCTCTCTTGGGGTTTGGTCCAATTCAGTAGATTTTGCTTAAATAGTATATTTGTAATAGTAAATTTATTAAATATGTAGAAATATTGAATTTAGAACCAACCCTTAAAATCGTCATAATAAATTTCAGAACCCATAAAATTGAAATTCTAGTTTCGCCTCTACCGTCACCACAATACTCTTCCTGTTCATATTGAGTAATGCTTATACCTATTTATTCTGATCTAAATTAAATGATGTTTCATGTGATTAAGGATTTATTGATCGTTTTCTTCCAAATTTATCCTTATTGATATCTTTATGTAATCAAGAAATTATATTAAATATTTACTATAATATTTAAGTAAGAGTGTTTTATACATGCATCCAAAAGAATAATGTTTTTTAATTTAGTAACATATATAGTAAATAGATATTTTAAATAATTAGTATTTGGCTTGAACTTAAAATTAGTGATGATCTGCAAAACCTATATGTCAACTCTATATCAACCCCACAGGCCACACTTGCATCGATATTTTGAGATTGTGTAAATTAATGATACTAATCATCTATTTGTTGCCCAAATAGAAAAGATAATATTTGGTATCTATAGCAGAATTTAATCAATTATTACTATCTAATTAATGTGAATGATTTTAAGTATTTACGAGGTCGTTAATATGTCTGTTTAAAATAATTCAAATTTGACTAGGGTCTACGGAAATGACACTTATAGGTGGAGTCTTAATTTCTTAAGTCATTACACGTGTATGCTCACATAATTGATGTTAATGTCCTTCTCTTTTCATTTGCTTTTATTATTTTTGCACTATTATCATAGTGTTGTATTATTATTTTCTCTCTTCAGATGATCATGCTGACATTTTTAGTTGAGTTTATTTTTCAATGAGCTTCTGTTAGTTATCTTCTCTGTTTGTTTATTACTTAAGTTTTCACACTAATATACTCATGACTATTTTTGGTGATCTACTAAAGCTGTAAAGAAAAATGGATTTCTATTGCTTCAATATATGAAGTTGTTGGTGTATAACTCTAATTTTCTCATGTTCCATTTTTTTCTTCTTGCAGATTTGATATACTTTAATTATACAATTTCGAATATGTTGGTTCTTGCATGTGACGATTTACATAGATCTGGAGATTACAAGGTATATGGATCAATTTAGGACATGATATAGTGTATTTGTTTCTTCCCATATACATTTAGTGAAGCAAGCATGAGAAAATTACTAAATAGATAAGAAACTATGATGGGTACAAGGCTCTTTTTTATCTCTTCTTTTTTGTTTTTCTCTGATTTTTTTTGGGACTAATATTGCCACGATCCTGACCGCCGTAATTGACACCCACACTAACCCTCCGGTGGGAGAATCATTACTACAACCAGACTAAGCAACTTATAGAACTAAAGCATTTAAAGATACAGAAGCAGGTTTAAATGACTACTAAAAATGGAGTTCCCATAAACATAAACAGCTAAACAAAACTATTACGGAAGTTCAATCCCTAGAAACTGAAAGTCATTGTACCAAAACTCTATAATTCAACAAATCTAAGGAAAAGGGGTACAACCCCGAAACTAAAAATACGAATAAGCCTAACTATATAGTTTGAGTCCGAAAATAATGGACTAAACAAAATAGAGGATCCATGGCAGCCTGAAAGAACTCACCCTCGAATCCGGTCTCGATCAATGATCCCCTAACTGAGGTCTATCAGTAGCCGCCTGAAGATGCCCTGTACTCAACAAAGAACAAGCAAGTGCAGTATCAGTACACAACCACAGTGTACTGGTAGGATCACGCGGCCACTCCAGTAACCGGAACATAAATAAGCAATTACGACACAGTACACACACATATACAAAATGCATACCTCCGTTATCATTTTAGGAGCAACATACAATTTTTCAATATCAATGACAGACAAATATGAATGTAATAATCACAAGTGGTCCTCTCATGGAACCCACACCCAAATTGTTAGTGTGTCGAAACGTGACACCCGATCTAATATAAATATGTGTCAGAACGTGACATCCGATCCAATATATATGTCGGAACGTGACATCCGATCCAATGTATGTGTCGGAACGTGACATCCGATCCAATGTATGTGTCGGAACGTGACACCCGATCCAATCAGTACAACCACAATCACAACCACACCATAATGAATAGTACACATAGTCACACGGTTAGGTAACAGTACATGGCATGTAATTGTTCACACATAATCATTGCATTAGATTCGATTAACATTTCCCTATTCACATACACGCATGCATACAATGAAGCAATTGACCGGCATATATCACACAAATAGAAAATCGAACCATCACTTACCTCGAGACCAAGCTTGGATCCTCCTAAGACACTTGAGCCTTCCCTTTCCAGATTCTTTCAGCTTGTTGTTGGTCTAAAATATTTAAGTAATGCAAGGATCAATAAATAAGGCCTAATTTATCCGGATAATAATCAAACTATCAATCCTAGGCCAAACCCAAGATCCCAATACTCAACTAGGGCTTTTCCCACCATTATTTTCAGGCCAAAACCCTTCTCCAACGATAATTACCCAAGATTCTAAGTTCTACGAATCGAAATACGGATTAGGGGAGTAATTATCTTACCTTTAGCGCTAGAAATCATGGAAAACTGTCAAGAAACTGTCCTGGGTAGTCCCTTGGCTCTCCAGAATGAAATTTTACAGAAAATAACATTTTGGGGTTTTTCTCCGATTTAAGTCGCGACTGGCCCGCCACAGCGGCCCCCCTCTGGCGGGATTAATCCCGCCCCGGTGGCTTACACGAAGACAGAAACTCAAAATTTGAGTTCCAAGCTCCCATTTCTCAACACTACTTCCAACCTTGACATTCTAAGACTACCCTTTCACGCCAAGATCCATTTCGAGAGTTGTACTCGCCCAAATTCGATTTCGTAAAGCCGTACAGGCTCCTTAACGTCTTGGCTAACCACTCATGTGATCCAATTCATAACTAAATCCCCCATCCATTATCAGATTGCCCTAGACCTAACCTGACTCAGATTTCGTCCAAGTCTGGCCTAGGCTAGAAATTTTCAAGTCACTACTTAAAAGTTTTCTGGCCCAAATTCCTTCCCCATTGGCTTTTCCATAACGACGGGAACAGGTCGTTACAATAGGTACCAATTTACCCATCACTCGTCCCCGAGTGATAAACTAGGAGAACTAGCTAAGGCAAGAGTAGAGTAGTATGTGAATCTTCAAATAACTGGGGATACTTGTCTCGCATGTCCTTCTCGGTTTCCCAAGTAGCTTCCTCAACCAGACGATACTTCCATTGAACTTTCACGGACTTCATCTCCTTGGTCCTCAGCTTCCGAACATGGCGATCAAAAATTACAACCGGTTCCTCCTCATACTGAAGGTCTATGTTTAACAAAACTGAGTCCCACTTTATGATGTAATCTCCGTCCCCATGATACTTCTTCAACATGTACACATGGAACACTGGATGGACTCCAGATAGGCTAGGCAGTAAAGCCAACCTAGAAGCCACTGGCCCTACATAGTCAAGTATCTCAAATGTCCCGATGTATCGAGGACTAAGCTTGCCCTTCTTGTCGAATCTCATCACCCCTTTTATGGGTGACACTTTTAGAAGAACTTGCTCACCAGCCTGAAATTTCATGTCTCTTACCTTACGGTCTGCATACTTTTTCTATCGACTCTGGACTGCTAGAAGCTTAGCTTGGATGCTTCTCACCTTATCCTGAGCATCTTTCACCGAATCAACCCCCAAAGGTTTCACATCTCCAACCTCAAACCAACCAATTGAATATCTACGCATCCTTCCATACAATGCCTCAAATGAAGTCATCTAAATACTCGAGTGATAAATATTGTTGTATGTAAACTTAACTAACAACAAAAGTTATTCCCAATAACCACCAAAGTTGATCGTACACACGTCTGCAACATGTTATCAAGGACCTTGACACAATCATCAAGACGAATCCTTTCTCACATAACCATGATAAAATCCTAAATCAATACTCGCTACAATTAGAGGTGAACCTGAACCAACCAACACACACTCATAATACCCAAACAATCATAGTTCTTATCAACATCTCCATCTCACAACATAAATTTCCATGAGCTTAAGTTATAAAAATTTGATCTTTAGACATCAGATACTCATCGAGGGATATGTCCAAGCATACAAACCTTCTAACAACACTATCGAAATGCTAGATTAGTAATAGTGATTGTAGATCACCCTTAAGAACAGTAGAATTGGACCCAATGATCCCCACATTCAACCACACATAATCGATACATGACCTCGACGACTAGATGAATATTAAGATTATCGAAAAATCATAAATATGCATGGTAGCTCTTCTATAAATTCTCATAAGAAAGCTGGTAGATGTAGAACCACTAGAATACTTTAACAACTCCAAGACAACACCAAATATGTCCTCTGAAATAACCAAGTCTTTCCAATCATCCCACTCAACCAAGAGAACATTGCAGGATCGATACACCTGATCCACCACTAGGGATCCACCCACAAAAGTGAAAACACACGTGAGCATAGCTAGTGAATCATGCTCATAACCATGTACAAAATGAAATAGATGGTCACATAAGAATTTACGGAATAAATATTGAATAACACTAAAGGTTTTTCTTCTGAAGAGCCGATACCAGCCATTTCCATTCAGTTGACTCCACATACTCTTCACATCATTCCACTGAAGCCCACACTCTCAATACTAACAACCATCATAAACACTCCGACCATTTACCTTACTCTAAACCAACACTTTTAAATGAAAACCTTTCTCAGGTACTTTAACAATCAACAATAATAAGCTTACGACTCAACCCAGGTGTAAGTCGTTTCAAATGCTCAATACCTGATACAATTGATCATTTCTCACCTTGCAAATTCATACCTTGATAAATTATATCACCACGAATGTAGACGTACAATGAAAAATCTGAATTGTAAATTCAACCGTATAACACAATCCCCTTATCTATCAACATTAGCTTATACCTTGAAGATTTTTATGAATTCATGGATCTTCGCTTATCATTGATATCCTCTCCATCAATCTTACAATATATTTCGCTAAAAATTCAATCGTACTCTTTACTAAACTCAAAAACAAAGCACTTATCATCACACTCGAGCTAATGTTTGTACACTCTTTTCTCAAGTCTTTTTCAATAGTTTTTAACTAATCTGTTGGACCCGTGACACTATTACCATAGCCACAACAAAATGAATGAATTCACGCGTCTCTGAACCCAATTATCTACCCCCTATGAAGATACCTCTTTAGCCTTTGCAATCAAATAAAATATTCTTGCTCTCGCCTCTCTCTAAAGGTTGTACTACATCCCACTATTATTTCTTCATTATGACTCTAGTTCTTTTAAATTCTATTCGAGTGGTGTCCCACCATCTCTTAAAACTTCCCATACCACCAAGTTACTCACCAAATATTAGAAAACCACAACCTTAGATACTCGCAAGTCGTAATTACTATACAAAATTCGCTTAACCAATAATCTTATTATATAGTTGCATCCCATCACAATCCATCACGAACTCTTATTACCATTATGCTCAGTTAGCCCTGGCTATCACTACGAAGTCAACCTTTTCATCGACATGATACCTCAAACTCATGTATACCTATCAAATTCAAAGGACTAACCCAATTTTATACGCACTTTCTTACTAAAATCTTCAATTGCCTTCACCCAAGTATACTCAATGGGACTTTCTTTATCCATAAGCTTGCCATTCCGGTATCAATCCACTCTTTTATGACTTAAGATAAAATCACCAGTCCTCATACTACCATCCTTCTTCTTAACAAACAAGACAGGAGCACCCCACGGGGAAGCACTAGGACGGATGAAACATTTATCAAGAAGCTCCTGGATTTGAGCTTTAAGCTTTCTCAATTCTGCCGGAGCCATGCGATAAGGAAGAATGGAGATAGGGCGAGTGCCAGGTTCCAAGTCAATGCAAAAATTTATATCTCTATTCGGAGGCATACCAGGCAAATTGGTAAGAAACACTTCCTTGAATTCAGACACTATATGAATAGATTCAATAGAGGGAGACTCAACATCAACATCCTAAATATGATCCAAATACACCAAACACCCCTTCCCCACCAGTTTCCTAGCCTGGACGAAATATATGACCTTAACTGGCTTAGGCTTGTACACCCCTTCCCACTCTAACCTTTCCCTAACTGAGATCGCTAGAGTTACCGATTTAGCATTACAATTAAGCCCAACATAATAGGGGGACAACCAAGTCATGCCTAAGATTATATCAAAGTCAGTCATATTCAGAATAAATAGATCAACCCAAGTTTGAAAATCCATAAACAGGACAGGACAAGTATGATATACATGGGTGACTATGACTGACTCTCCAACTGGGGTAGAAACATGGATGGGGGCATCAAGCACATCACAAACAACATCAAATTCCAAGGCAAACTGAACTGACACATATGAATAGGTAGAATCCGAATAAAACAAAACAATAGCCATCCGGTCACAGACAAAAATAGTACCTGTGATCACTGCATCAGACGCCTCAGCCTCGGTCTTGCCCGGAAAGGCATAAAACTGATCCATGTCATCTTGACGGGCAACCTCCTTGCCTGGCTGCACTACTCCTCTACCTGCATTACCATTTTCCCAGCCTCACTGAGTTCATCCTTCCGCACCTTGTGGACGTCATCTGCCATTATTACTGATGCCCGCGGGTACCACTGCTCTGGTCTGCTGCGGCACGGGGTCAGACATGCGCGGATGGGGACAATATCTCCTCATATGTCCAGGTTCTCCACAATTGTAACACACTTAATAACTTAACCAAGTAAGCATCGCTGCTATTGTAGTAGTCGTATCATGACCCTCTTTGATATACACTCAATCTAGGAAATCGTAGTAGAGATTCTAACCTCAATTGTCGCAACATAATTTCATCATTTACTAAGCAACCCATACATGCTATCACAACAATACTAAATGCATTTTTCAAAGTAATGGTGTTCATTATCTAGCCGTCCCTTACAAAACTTCTTGAATGTTGTTACCTTGGCAAAAGTCTTCTAACTTCACCCCCTTCTACCTCCATCATAAAATCAACCACTTCCTGAGAAGGTTTTGCTGAAGCAGCCCCTATAAGTTTGAATCTGCAAATCTAACCTTAATCCCTTCACAAAGTGACTAATTTGCTCTTTTTGACTGAAGCAAAGTGGAGTACCATATTTGGATGAAACATAAAATTTTGTCTTATAGGTTGCAACAAATATATTATGTTGCTCTATATTCAGAAACTCATCTCTCCTCCTATCCCTCAAGGTTCAGGGTATATACTTCTCCATAAAGAAAGCTATAAAATATTTCCCAAGTCATGAGTAATGCATTTACTAGTCGGCACTCAACATGAGACCACCACCACATTTTGGCGTCTCCCTTGAACTGGTATATCATAAACTCAACACCAAATCACTCTACCTTATCCATCTTATGAAGCAGCTCATCACAATCAACAAGAAAATCATTAGAATCTTCAGATTCAGTACCCATGAAGAATGAAGGTTTCAACCTTAAGAACATAATAAAAACCTCATGTTTGTCACTAGTCATTACATGCCCACATTGAATCAAGGAAACATGTTTATTTGGAAGGACACATCCTCTCTTGCTAGTGTTGGTGTTACCACTTCTATTGCTCTAGTTCTGACCATAGAGAGAAGAAGGAAATATATCAATTTGTACCACCTAGATACCAATTGGATTCAAGTAATAGCACGAAATAAAGAAAGAAATGAGTTTTGCTAAAATCCTATAGCCTCTCGAAGAAAAGTACAGACGTCTCCATACCGTTCCGCAAGACTCTACTAGACTCGTATTGTTACAATGAGATCAACGAACCTAGGGCTCTGATACCAAATTTGTCACGACCCAGAACACCATGATTGGCACCCACACTAGCCCTCCGACGGGAGAACCATTACTATAACCAGACTAAGCAACTTAAAGAACCAAAGCATTTAAAGATACGGAAGCAGGTTTAAATGACTAGTAAAAATGGAGTTCCCATAAACTCCAAAGGTTTTAAATAAACAGCTAAACAAAACTATTGTGGAAGTTCAACCCCTAGAACCTGAAAGTCATTGTACCAAAACTCTATAATTCAACAAGTCTAAGGAAAAGGGGTACAACCCCGAAACTAAACATACGAATAAGCCTAACTATATAGTCTAAGTCTGAAAAGAATAGACTAAACAAAATAGAGGATCCATGGCAGCCTGAAAGAACTGGCTCACCCTCGAATTCGGTCTCGATCAATGATCCCCTAGCTGAGGTCTATCAGTAGCCGCATGAAGATGCTCTGTACTCAACAAAGAACGAGCAAGTGCAGTATCAGTACACAACAGTGTATTGGTAGGATCACGCGGCCACTCCAGTAAGCGGAACATAAGCAAGCAATTACGACACAGTACACACACATATACAGAATGCATACCTCAGTTATCATTTTAGGAGCAACATACAATTTTCCAATATCAATGACAGACAAATATGAATGTAATAATCACAAGTGGTCCTCTCATGGAAACCACACCCAAATTGTTAGTGTGTCGGAACTTGACACCCGATCCAATATAAATATGTGTCGGAACGTGACATCCGATCCAATATATGTGTCAGAACGTGACACCCGATATAATGTATATGTCGGAACGTGACACATGATCCAATCAGTACAACCACAATCACAACCACACCATAATGAATAGTACACATAGTCACACAGTTAGGTAACAGTTCATGGCATGTAATTGTTCACATATAATCATTTCATTAGATTCGATTCACATTTCTATATTCACATACACACATGCGTACAATGAAGCAATTGACCGGCATATATCACACAAACAGGAAATCAAATCATCACCTACCTCGAAACCAAGCTTGAATCATCCTAAGACACTTGAGTCTTCTCTTTCCGAATTCTTTCAGCTTGTTCTTGGTCTAAAACAATTAAGGAATGCAAGGATCAATAAACAAGGCCTAATTTACCCGGATAATAATCAAACTATCAATCCTAGGCCAAACCCAAGATCCCAATACTCAACTAGGGCTTTTCCCACCATTAACTTCAGGCCAAAACCATTCCCCAATGATAATTACCCAAGATTCTAAGTTCTACGAATCGAAATACGGATTAGGAGAGTAATTATCTTACCTTTAGTGCTAGAAATCGTGGAAAATTATCAAAAAACTGCCATGGGTCGTCCATTAGCTCTCAAGAACGAAGTTTTGCAGAAAATAATGTTTTTGGGATTTTTTTCCGATTTAAGTCGCGACTGGCCCGCCACAGCGGCCCCGCCCTGGAAGAATTAATCCCGCCCCGGCAGCTTGTACGAAGACAGAAACTTAGAATTTGAGTTCCAAGCTCCCATTTCGCAACACACCTTCAAACCTTGACGTTCTAAAACTACCCTTTCACGCCAAGATCAGTTTCGGGAGTTCTACTCGCCCGAATTCGATTCTGTAAAGCCGTACAGGCTCCTTAACGTCTTGGCTAACTACTCATGTGATCCAATTCATAACTAAATCCCCTATCCATTACCAAATTGCCCTAGACCTAACCTGACTCATAGTTCGTCCAAGTCTAGCCTAGGCTAGAAATTTCCAAGTCACTACTCAGAAGTTTTCTGACCCAAATTCCTTCCCCATTGGCTTTTTCATAACGACGGGAACAGATCGTTACAAATATATACTCCCTCTATTCCATATTAATTGAATTTATGAGACAATGTTCATATATTAAGAAAAATATTAAGGACATAATTTAAATCATTTTATGAAATCATAAGTATAACTTTGTAAGTAGTGTAATTTATCTCCTAAAAATATAAAACTACTTCAATAAATGAAAGGACAAACATGGAAAAAATTTCAAACATCTATCTTGAACCTTGAATAATTCCCTAAAGAAGATTTCCTACTAACCGGATTTAGGGATTTCTTGCTTTCCGGGGCATATCTGCCCTGATCTTCCCAACTTAACTTCTTTTTCGGTATGTGGAATTTTCTTTCGTTGTTACAACAGGCTGAGAGCAGTGCCTGCTCCCTTGTATTTGGGGGAGTTGGATGGCCGTTCCGCTCTTCGGGACTGGGAACATTGAACAAAACCTCAAAAAGTTAATTAATATGAAATAGAGAGGGTATAATATGGAATTGGACCTTTCAGGAAACAGAGAGGTACCAAATTAAAGGAAGAAGGATTTTCAAGAAATATGTGTTGAGACGAAAATAAAATTATATGCTACTCTAATCCTTCATATATTAAGTTTTGAAGTGCTCTAATTTTGTTACTTAGAGGTAAGTTAAATTTTATATTTTTTGTATTTAGGTTCTTGTAAGAAATTATTCACTCGCATTTCATTTCTATATCTTTCTTTTTTTTCATTTTATATGTTATATATAGGTGGCAATTTGAGAGTTCACCTACTAATTCTTCAGTGAATGATGAATTGAGAGTTCGACTGACGGATAACTCAAGATGATCCAAGATGGACTTTCATCCGTTTTTTGAGATATATTTAATTTTTGTAGTAAATTTATTTAAGAAATTGTACTAAATAGCATTTAGTTGATATTTAGATGCAACTGTTGGGCCCGTGTTATACACGGGCATGTCATTACTAGTATATAACAAAAGAGACATTTATTTGCAACAAGTTTTTTTTAGCGCCAATTGAATCAATGATATTACATTCAGAGTCACTAAAGTCTTTAACGACATTTACATAGAGTATTAGTTATAAATACTCATATTTATTATTATATTTTTAAATATATTATAATAATAATTATATTATTATTGCTAACTAATTACAGTAAAATTCTTTATTTATTCTAGTGTGTATGCACCTTTATTCCTAAGAGAAAGATAGAAGTATAGTGTGAGTAGAGATCGAAGAATCATAATATCTTTTTCCACTATGAATTGGAGTAGCACTATCACTCCCAATATTCAAAGCTGTATCATAAAAAGAGTATGTAAAGTTTGAAAAAAGAGCAAAAAGAAAAGAGATAAAAAGAAGTGGAGTAAAATTAAAGATTGTTCTCACAAAAAATTGTGATTAATTATTTATAAAATTAAATTAATTCTAAATAATTTAGTCAAGGAACATGTTTAAGATGATATTTTATATTAATTTTAACTACTAAAGATTGCGACTGAAAGAAGAAATTATTAACTATCACACTTGGCACGGAAGTGGAATATTTACTATTCTATTTGTGTTGAATTTTTCAACTAGTCTGACTAATTAATTTATTTGAGTTACTAATGATAAAGTTAATTTTATTATACTGGAACATGATTTACCCTATCATAGTTCTCAAAAAAGTAAAACCCAAAGAGACAATATTTTGTTTATATTGTGTGATATAAATTTCAAATAATTCTACTCTTCCCTCTGCCCCTACCGTACTCCAGCTTGGTAGTTTCCATCACCTGTTCAAGATTGAGCCCTGGGATTTGACGGCGGACTTAAAAAGCCACCTACAGACGCTCTTCTCGGATAATGTATAGCTTAAGTTGAGCTCGCACCAAACAAAAAAGGAATAAGTTTCTAATTTCCGAAATCGTCTTAGCTAAACCTATAGAATTCCACTTTTTTTTAATTTTTCCTTGCAATTTATAATGCATTAAGGGGACCTGTAGCTTTCCCCGTCCCCCCTTCGTCGGGCGGTGCTTGTGTGGAGGGTGCGCCACCTGAAATCGGGTTAGAAGCTATCACCTTACCAACAAGCCAAGAGCTGATGGCTGTTGGTCACGACTACTATCAAAAGCTCCTATGAAGATGAATATTTCACATGGAGGAGTGTGCATCTTTATATTGGATGTTCTTCTGTCGTGCGACCCGGCGGTTTATGTGCGACCTGTAGCCCACGCCTCCTATTTGTTCAGGGCGGTTAAATAAAACTAGAATTACTAGGAGAAAAAATATAGATCCCTAGGTAATCAAACAAATATGCACAGGCACACAGTAAATGGCCAAAGGAACATTGTTTAAAGATGTGCACACAGCAAATGGCCAAAGGCACATTGTTTAAAGATGTCTAAAATGCTAATGACCAAATTAATTGAGTAGGTGATCTCAAATTGAAAATTTCATGCATGCCTTTTCGGTACGCTCGTCACACACAAGATTTATCTGCTTTGATTTATCATTTTTATGTATTTTGCAGATTATTATACTAAAGCAGAATTTACCTTATGTACACTTAAATGGTCTCTTCCATTTGAGGACATAGATTCAAAAAAAAAAAAAAAAGTCCTTTATTAACAATTTTGATCATTTAAATTTGTCAAAAGTTAATATTTTTAATTCCCGTCAAATATATATTAAACTTTGTTGGTTAGATAGGATGAAAACAGTAAAAAAAATATATTAAATGACAACCATTAAAAAAAAGTCTTATCAAATTCTAAAATATGCCACCACCACCCCACCCCCCACCCCCCAATTTTTTCTTCTTCGATCTTCCACTAACATGACAAATCGAGTTTTGTAAAATATTAATATAAACTAAAAGTGTTAACTTTTAATAAATTTTTAAAATTAAAATTGCTCGGTGCATAAGGGACTATTTTAAATTTACCCTCAAGCAAAAAGGATGTTTTTGTCATTTTATCATCTTGATATCAACCTAATAAATATATTACGTGTTGTTCTATAAGATTATTTTTTAAATATTATTTTTAATTATAAAATCAGTCATAGTGAAGTATTGTAGACCTGTAATTAGTCTTTCAAACTATGCAAAAATAATGTGTGTTTGAGAGTCGCGGCTTAACCAAATATCGTATTGTCAACCCTTGAATAAATCTCTGCGTTGGACATTATTTGCTATTTTATTCAATTATTAAATATTTACTGGTTGTCTACTAGTATATGATTCTATTTAATTAGTTCACCCCAAGTTTTATGTTTAATAATGTAAATTGTAAGCTTACCACGAACGTTTGATATAGTCCATTTTCAGATCTTGGTAAAATATTTTGTGTATTTAAGTTTATTATTATTATTATTATTATTATTATTATTATTATTATTATTATTATTATTATTGTTGTTGTTGTTGTTGTTGTTGTTGTTGTTGTTGTTGTTGTTATTATTATTATTGTTATTATTATTATTATTATTATTGAAATTAATGATGAACTTTGTCATTAATATATCGTATTAAGTTTTTTTAAAGGGATAATTTCAAAGATCTTTCTTCAAGTTTCATTGTATAACACACTTTTCTTGTGGTTCACAATATTACGCTTATCTTTTTTATTTTTATTTTTTTTTAAATCATTTTTAAACCTATTTAAAATAAATATAAATCAATTATGACTTGTCAAATTTGTCCTTCTTTATATTATTTTTTTCATATTAATGCATATTATTAAAATCATGGCTTATTTAATAATTATTTTTAAAAAATGCGTTATTGCTTTATAATACTTAAGATAACAAGATTAAAGGACATTTTGGTACATTCTATATATTTTTAATTTAAAACTACAAGATTCAAAGTCTTATTTATTTTTTAAAATTGTGTGTCAAATCAAAATTAAACAAACAAATTAAATTAAAACAGAGGGAGTACAATTTACAAAACAATCTTGACTAACAATATTTTCTTGAGCTAAGAGTCTATCAAAATCAGACTCTTTACCTTATAATGAAAGGTGTAAGGTCGACATACAGGATATTTAATTTATAGAATTATACTCGGGAAGTCCTAGATGAGATTGAAACCTAGACCTCCGACCAATCGTTGATAGTATTATTATTACTGTTCTAACACATTTACCTTATTAAATAATTTGAACTCACAATATGTAAAATTGATAATAATAATACACTAATCAAAGCAACTTCCTTGTAATGAGAACGTAATTAATGCATGCACCTTTATTCCAAGTAGAGATTGAAGAATCTCAACGCTATAGCACTATCACTATGAAATGAAGTGGCATAAAAGGAGCATGTAAAGTTTGAAAAAGTTTAAAGAGGAAAAAGAAAGAGATAGAAAAAAGTTTGAGAATAATTCTTTTTGTGATGCACACTATCGACAAGAATATAATAAAGTATCATTTGTACGAGAAATATTAATATTTCAAGATTATGTAAAATCTACTGATATTAGGTCAAAAATGTTTATATTTAACGATTATGAAGACCTCATATGTGTTCTTTTACCATCACTTGATCATTATTAAAATCGCTATATGCTTATTACTTGTGTTTCTTTACCTAGCAGATTTGTCAAAGCTAATAGATATATTTGGAGTGAAAATAGACTTGTTATGGAGCTTAGAAGGTCTGAGTAGAAGCCTATTAAAATGATCATCAAGAACGCACTCGATAGTCGTTGAACGAGATGAACTTAGAAAATGAAGAAGAACTTGAGAGGCCCGCTCCACTGTAGTTGAAAAGAAACCAAGAAAATCATAATACAGTGGCTTCTGAAAAATTGGCCGCCCGTTGAGCGGCCACGCTATCTGGCTCGCTTAGCATACGACCAAAAATATGTTTGATCGAATTTATTTTGGCTAAAGGTTATTTTTGTCCATAAATTAAATATGTGTGGTATAAATAATGTATTAACCTAGATATTATGGGGTTACACAACGTTTGGGAGGAAAGAACAAGGAGAAGAACCGACACACTAGGGGTGTACAAAACCGAACCGAAAACCGAACCAAACCACAAATCGAGTCAAATCGGAAAAAAAACCCGACTATATTTGGGTTGGTTTGGTTTTAACTAAAAAACCCGAGATCAAACCAACCCGACATTATATATATAATTTTATACATAAAAATATTTACTTTGACATATTTTTTAAATATTTCTTATACTTTTTCATAGTTTTTATCTTTTAATATATTATTTCAAGTTTGAAACTTAGAATTCCGAATGATTCAATAAAGATTATAGTGCACAGATGTTGGTAATTATAATAAATCTTAAATCAAAATCAAATTAATACTAATGCAAAAAGAAAATCAATTCAACACTAAGAATGACAATAATATTGAATATTTGTTCTTTAGTTTTACATTGGTTTAGACAATTAAAATACATAATCTAATTTTAATTTTCTTTAATATTTAGTCATGTAACTAATACTTATTAAATTTATTTTAGCATGATTTAGTAATTTTAAATTATGATCATTTTCATTATGACTTGTTAATTTGCAATATTTATTTTACGCGATTTCATTATTATTATTATTATTGTTGGATATTTTAGTGTCATTAATCATATCATATTTTGTGTTATTTTCTTAAGAAACACCTTAGATAGTTGTATTTTGGTAGGACTAAAGTAATATTTGAAGTACAAGTAAATTATATGTTTGTATGAATACTTTACCGAAAAACCCCGAAAATCCGAAAAATCCGAAAAAATCCGGAAAAACCCGAGTTTTATTGGTTTGGTTTGGTTTATAAATTTAAAAATCCGACACAAATGGTTTGGTTAGATATTTAAAAAACCCGAACCAATCCGGCCATGTACACCCCTACGACACACATTGAAATTCGTCGTAGTGTTTCATTCTCTCCTACTCTTTTACTTGTTCGTTATGCAACTCTATGCTAAGTTCGTAAACTCTTTATGAGTAGCTAGATTATTTTCTAGAGTTTTGATGGAACCTTTTGTTGGATGAATTCTTGTCACGTTTTTACATAATTGAGTGGTTCTTTTATCTCTAATTTTTCAACTACGTAACGATTGTAGTTAATTGACTGGCTAGCAATTAACGGTGTCGTTATATTTTGTTGTTCTCTAGAGAAATTAAGAGATTAGGTTTTAGTTGAACAATGTCACTTCAAAGCATTAAAAAATCGATGACTGAGATTTAAAAGTGAAGGTTAGAGATAACAAAGCTTTGGCGCAATAAGTGAATAGATTAATCAATTAGCTAGGTTCATTCGAGAAAATAATGCTAGAAAATTACTACACTTGGTGGAGAAATATTCGTAGTAAAAGAAGATTCATGATTGATAGAGATTAGTTCGGGGATATCATAACAAACGTAGCGAGAAGGAATCCGACAATAGGAGAAATCATAACTCTAGGCCTCGTTAATCTTGAAATCAACCTATATTCTTTTTAGTTGATCATTTTTATTGCTTTAATATTTGTTAGAATTAAGAATCTTTATATTTAAAATTAAATAATTGTTCAAACCTATTTTCTTACTTATATTTAATAATTATAACTAAATCTTAGTTTTCTATGGAATTCGACTCCAGACTTAAAAATTGAATTATATTTATAGTGTCCACTTATCCTTTTTAGGACGAGTTTTGGACGTAATCATCTAACCAATCATGTTGAATTTTTCAACTAATCTGACTAATTAATTTATTTGAATTACCTAAATTAATTTTACTCATGGGAATCTTTCGATTTCCTACTCGCCTATTAAACTTAATCTCAATCTTGTATGTCTGCTATGGAATGAGAATTAATAAAAGGTATTCATAATTTTTGTATAATGATATATTAAGCAAGGCAAATAGGTAATCCTATCAAACCGCTAATCACAAGTCCTTGTGGGTCACGTATGTTTGCATGTGCATTTGGATGTAACAAGTTTTTAACATTATTGACAACAGAGATTTAGTAATTAACAATTTTAAGAAGTTAATTGTTATTATTTCTTTATTTAACTAGTAACAATTCCATCTTGTTTCATTTGTTGTTGTTTAAGGTACTAAACATCACATTTTCACAACATTGAGAATATGATAAAGAAAACTAAATAAATAAATCAAATGATCAACCTTACACCCCATTTGATATCAACTTTTGTCCAATATTAATAAACCCTTAATATACAAAGAAAACTAAATATGGAAATTTAAAAGTATTATCAAATATGAAAACCATAACAGAAGAAGAAGAAAACTAATGTGGAAACCAAAGCAATTGCTTCAAAAATAGAGACAATCTTGAATAAAAATGAGTCAACAAACCAATGGTGCAATTTGTATAGACTCTTCTTGAATCTCCACCTCAATGATGATGTTTTAGTACTACGATTATTTTCATCTCTTCTTATTATTTCCCCTTGAGAAGCACTAGCATTGCTAAGCCTTTTAGATGCACCAATATTGTTTCCATTGTTATTCTTGTTCAATCGCTTGAACGATAACAAGTGGATGTTCACTTTCATGTCTAAATAACTTGAATGTTGCAAGAATTCAGACTATAACGACAATTTTCACAAATTTAAAATATTTGACTGCTCTTTGAATCTGATTTCGTATGAATTCTCAAATCAATTGGATTCTTGACTTGGTTTGTTTCTTGTTTTTTTTTGTTTTTGTTTAGAGATACTAATAGATGATGAATTTGATGAGCCAATGAGGGGTTTCGGTATCTATATATATAAGGTTGTGGAATAAAGGTATTTATGAAAAGTCAAAGTTGGGGGGTTGGAGTCTAGAAGAAAGTGTATGAATAACTTCACGTGATTGTGTGTTAATAAATAATCGTGCATTTATCTTTTTATTCTCATCTAATACTAGGAACAAATAGCCAAATCTTCTAGTTCATATTAACCGATGATTTTATCTTTTTATTCTCATCTAAAATAAATGATGTTTCACGTGAAAGTCAAAAAATTAATTAAGAATTACGTAAAAGATGTGTATATACTTGCCAATATTATTTTAGATCATCGAATTGAAGCGGACGCTTCCTCTTTTGAACTTAGTCTAACACAATAAATTTTTCTTAAATAATGTATTTATGATAATAAATTCATTAAATATGTAGGAATATTAAATTTATTACTAACCCAACCATTATTACTTAAAATCATTATCATAAATTTCAAAACCCATAAAGTTAAAATTCTACTTTCGCCTCTACGATCACTACACTGTTTTGATTCATATAAGTGAGGCTTTTTATACCTTTTTATGATGATCTAAAATAAATAGTATTTTACACGATTAAAATGGTATTGATTATTTTCTTCCAAGTTTTTTCTTATTTAGATTTTATGTAATCAAGAGTTTATATTTAAGTAAGTGTGTTTTAGTACAAACAAAAATTTACTTTCTAAAAATAAGTTGATTTCTTAAGGAGTCTGTCGAAATAAAAGCATCACTTAATATATATGGACAGAAAATAATAACATTTCATGTTAATTATTTTAGATTAAAAATTTGTATATATTAAATAGATATTTTAAAATAAATATTATGCCTGAGCCTAAACTATTGATGATAACCTATAGTGTCAACTATATTAGCCCCATACTTGCATGATATTTGAGATTGTGTAAATTAATGATATTAGTCTTCTAGTTGTTGCTCAAATAGAAAAGATGATATTTGCTAACTAATCATAGTTTTTAACTAATTACTTTTTAATAAATGTGAATGATTTTAAGCAAATACAATGTTGTTAACAGTTCATGAATATTTTTTTTGTGGACTTCATCTATATTTTTATTTTTTTCTGTTCATTTTAATCTGTTTATTTTGAATCTTACATATCTTTTGAATCAATGATTAATATAAATATTTCATCACTATTTTATATATATTCAACTTGTATGTTATATGCTCGATTGCCAAAATATACTATCTACAAAATAATCTTGATTGACAATATATATATATATATATATATATTTTGTCTTTTGAATTTACTTTATTATCAATCAATCTTAAAAATCACTAATTAGATTCTAGAATGTAAAATTGACTTAATATTATTCAGAGTTGCTAAAATTTTTAACGATATTAATTATATAAAGTGTTTGGTTCTAAATATTTATACTTATTTTTAACGTTAAATAAGTATAAATAGCAATAGTAAATTTTGTTAATGTACACTCAAAAAATAGCAATAGTAAATTTTGTTAGATCGCCAAAATAAGAAAGGAAAATTTTTATTTTATCATAATCTCTAAAATTCTCTATAATTTAAAAAAATTTAAAAATCCCCTCTCAGATATATTACTCTCCTCTCGCTGATACATTCCAATCCCCTTTTCTGATACATCCCGATTATCCTCTCGGATACATCTCTCCCATCTCGAATACATGTCTAAAACAATCAAACAAGTTGTGGAACATTGCATCATCCAGATAGGTGACAGGGTGTTGTTAAAAGCACAGGTCATCAACCAATAAAATAAAATAAAAAGAACACAAACAAAGTAAACAAAAAAAAGAGAGTAAAATAAGCAATTAGTTCGTTAATCATAAAGCCTACAACTTTATTTGAGTTGGTCAATCTTCCAAAATAATTTATTCAGGTCCAGTCTATATTCATCTGAGAAAATGACAGAAATGGTCCCTTCTGTTTGAGGTAATAGATTCAAAGAATATTTTTTTAAAATTTATCAAAAATTAATACTTTTTATTTTTGTTAAATATACATTGAACTTTGTTTGTTAGATTTAAAAAAAATTGATCTTAAATACCAAGAAAATCTCATCAAATTTTAAAAGGGAAAAGTACGTCCCAAAAAAGAAAACTATTTACAAGTGACTATTTCCTTACTTTCATACCCCCTATTTTTAACTGTTAATGCACGTTTATTGCTTGATACCATCAAAGTATATATATGCTCTGATGATATCAAAAAGGAAGAAGCAGTGTTTCAGTGAAAATACTTCTCAATTACTGCTTGATACCATCAGAATATATAGATACCATTAGAGTATATATATACTTCGATAATATCAAGGATGAAGAAACAGTGGTTCTGTGAATAGAACAAGGGGTAGTCGGATAAATAGTTTGAGTCGTGGGTCCAATCAAAGTAAATATTTTGAGTTGAATCCAATTTAAATAAATGATTTGCCTAATGAGTCCAATTTGTGTAGTTATCCGTTCCCACCAATTTCTTCTTCTTCATGATTTCCCGCAAATATAACAAATCAAGTTTGATAAAAAATTGATTAGAACTAAAAGTATTAACTTTTCATGAAGTTAAAAGATCAAAATTGCCAGATTACTTTAAATATACCCTCGAGCAACAGAGACATTTTTGTTATTTTCTCATCTTGATATCAACCTAATATATATATATATTTAGGTGTGATGTTACATAAGCTTATTTTTCTTATATTATTTTTAATTATATAATCACTCATAGTGAAGTATTGCAGACCTGTTATTTTTTCCATGTGCACAAATCTTGATAGTAGCTTTGAATAATCTATGAGTTGGACATAAATTATTTGCTGTTTTATTCAACTATCAAGGGTTATTGGTTGTCCACAAGTATATGATTCTACTTAATTAGTTGTCCTAAACTTTTATGTTTAATAATAATGTAAGCTTACCATCAAGTTGTTGTGTTGTCATTTTCGAATCCTACAAACGCATAATGCTTTGTGTATCAATTTTTTGTAAGTGAACCACTAAAAAAATGAAATTGATAATAAATTTCATCGCTAATCTATCGTTCAGTTACTCCTAGATATAATCAATTATTTTTTTCAATAATATGTTGCAAATTCATCGCTAGATAAAATTGATACATGTCTGAGCAAAATGTCACATTAATGTATTGCTAAATAACATCTTTGTTGGTGAAGATTCGATTTCCACCTTACAATTCCTTGCCCCATCAATTGAAGCAGGAGATAATATACCTTGATATTATTGAGCATCATTTTATTTGAAGCATCGTTCTATCTCAATTAAAAAGCCAATAACATCTCTATGTCTGAGCAAAATATCACATTTGTATTGCTAAAGACTTGGTAATTATTGTAGATTGGCCAATGCTCTTCGAGAATTCACAAGTTTTAAAATGACAGAGGGTGTGTTTGGTACGAAGGAAAATATTTTCTTGAAAAATAAGTGGATTTCTAACTTATTTTCTCATGTTTGGTTAGTGAATATAAAATATTTTCTAAAAAATATTTTTAATGTTTGATTGGTGAATGAAAAATATCTTTTATTTTTGGCTTGAGACTAGAAAATACTATTTAGAAAAATATTTTTGTGTCTTAAAATTAATCCCGACTAGGACAAGAACCCAATGACCATTCCAAAATTCGACCCTGAGTCTGACCCATGACCTGACCCTAGACTTTCGACTCAGGACCTGACCCAGGAAAATATTTTTTAAAAACAATTTAAAAAAAAAAAAATTGACGGGTGGGGGTAGGGGGGAGAGGGTCAGGGTGTGGGGTGGAGTAAAAAAAGAAATTTTTAAAAGTTGAAATATTTTTTTGTGGGGGGGGTGGGGGGGTGTAGGGGTAAAAACATATTTAAAATTTAAAAAATAAGAAAATTTAAAAATTTTAATTTTTTTTTATAGGAAGGTTGGGTTTGGGGTATGGTAAGAAAAAATATAGAAGGTCGTAGAGTTTTGAAAAATGTTTTCCTTAATTTTTTAAGGGAAGTCATTTTCTTTAAATTTGAGAAAAATGAGTTGATTTAGAAAACATTTTCCTAAACATTTGAGCCAACCAAACATGGAAAAATTAAAAATAGATTTTCTAGAAAATATTTTTCTTCGTACCAAACACATCCAGAATATGTATCTTCTAATCTTCCTGTAAAGGATAGTACAACTATAAAATATGAAATGAATATCAATAACAAATAAAATAAAAAAATGAAGAAGGGGGTTACTACTAAAAAGACATAAAAAAATTGTACTATACCTCGAACAGCTTTAAATTTCGAATAAAGTTGTTCGATACAGGAATAAGATGAGATATTCCAAGATTAAGTTAATCATTAGTTTATTATTTATTTGGTATTGTTAAATTATTCAGAAGTCATGACCGATTGATATGATTTATCTGTGTTGTTAAACAAAACGTTCTTTAAATTTGCAGTATAATTTTTTGATCAAACCACATCAAAACTAACCACCCCTCAAAAAATTTACTGGAAGACTTGTACAGTTCTAACACCTTACTCACCATAGAGCTCAAGCCTCGAGCAGCAATACTCGAATCATTCTCTTAAATACTCGAAGCATCAAACTATGGGTGGGGAGGGGAGAGATAAGGGAAATTCAACGATATACAGAACTTGCCCCGGAAAAAAGTATCATTATATAAGTTGGATATAAAAGACAACTATGCTTGCGCGAAGCAATGCCAGATACCAATTTGGATGAAATTAATACCTCACTGAAAGAAAACTATCCTTCATTGACCTGCTCATCATGTTCAGGCGGATCATGGCCTGAACCATAGTTAATCCACGGTAACATAGACTCAAGCAAGACAGCAATTGCATTTCGATCTGTCAGATCTTGGACACCGTGGTTTGCAGGCTGTGCATCATTTGGCACCTCTCCCCTTGGGTCAACCATGAAATTTTGCAAGTTATCAGGAGGCAAAGTCGGAACTGAATCAGAAAAATCTGATACCAGCAAGTGAGAATACCTGGTAAAAGTAGAAACACATTTTTTAAGCCCCACATGCATGAAGGGAATGTGTAGACAGTTGATGAGTAGTGAATTGAAAATAATACTGCAACATGGGGAATACAAGCAACACCAAAAAAAAGTTTCATTGATGAGAAGGGCAGGGTGATAGGTAATACTCACTCATTTTTCTCAGATGAAAACGCTTCTTTTCTCACACATGTCCAGTCTCTGGCATAAGTCCCATCATTCTGCAGTGTCTCAATCACCGAAAGTGCGGCATCCCTGAGAAACTTCTGGAGGTCAGGAAGCCTCCATATAATGTAGCTCCTTTCGACATATATATTGATCAAGTGGTCTAAGGAGGGTGTCCCTGTTTGATCAGAGCTAAAGAAATTGTGCTTGATTATGCTAGTCCAGGCTTTATCCTTTAAAGGTACCTTCGACACCAACTTTTTCAAGACTGAAGGATGTAGCATCAATGCCTGCTTCATAAGATCTGCTGAAGAAGCTTTTAAATCTTCAGCCTTTATCTCTTTAGCATGTTCATCATTTTCGACATAGTATCGGCACACAGCAAGAGAATAGGAGAAATTTGGAAATAACCACAAAGAATTATCACTCTTATATTGCTCAGAGAACTGTTCAAGCCATGTATACTCCTCCGCTCTTAAAGAATAGTAGTCAATGCAGAACAAGACACCCATTGGATCGTCTGGATCTAGTAGAAGCAACAATTTGCAGAGCTCAAGGGCAGACCGATGGCAACCACGTCTATCCATGTTTTTCATGTGGGAGAAAAGCACAGAGAACAACGGTTTGTTGATTTCACAACTAAACTTAAGTTGACAGTTGCCCATTAAAGGAGTGAACATTGGATGCCAAGCACATTCCAATGCATACAGACATCTTGCAGTACAATCAGCCGACATTTGCTGTTCACCACTGAATTTGTAATATTCAGCTAATGTAATAAGTGAATCAACATGATACGGATGATGCAACAGAATGTTCACGATACCATTAAAATCATGAACTGCCTTAGCACTTTCAAATGCTTTCTGGGCTTGGCTATAGGAGGATGTACGTACATACCTAGGAACACATTATGAACCCAATTAATTTACACTTTTACACAATAAAACAACTTCAGTTATACATAACATCCATCTTCTAAGATAAGAAACATTATCATCAAATGAAATAAAGATATCGGGCTGAAGCTTCAACTCTTAAATTTTTTTAGTTTAATGGGTCAAAATAAAGTAAGTTGAGCAATTAGCCCGAATAAAACAATAATCCAAAAACTTAATTAATCATAACACAAAGGAACCAAGATGCTGAAATCCATTTATTTCAATCAGCCACTCATACATAGGCTCTCTTTCCAGTTGTTGGAATTTTCTAAAAGCAAAAAATGGCGAACTTTCATGCAGTACACAGTTTTGCACGAGTTAAAGCCATTCAGTAATCTGTAGGCAGGATATTATTTTGAGAGCATGAAAATATATTTTAAACCTGAGGTTCGATCCCCAGTATCTGCATTTTTTACCAATTTCAAAATATATATATATATATATATATATTTTAAAATAATAAGGTAAGATAATACATTAAAATCTATTTCAAGAACAATATTTCAGATGATAAGAAAAATTGAAACACTAGGCATGTAGCTCAAATTAGTACTCAAGTTGTTTTAATAGTCTTTAAAGCTTTAACTTATAAGTTGATGACGTCAAAATCAATTCTACTACAGTTGATTGGTGGATGCTATAGAGTCGTGAAGTTCCAAACTTGCAACAATTTTCTATTAGAGTTCAATGTTAACTTGTAGCTCATTCGGATGCGAAAGAATTTGGAGCGTGTATGAACATATGAGAAGCTATATTACATTTGTATCTCGATTATCCTAAGTACTGCTATTAATTACTTTCTACAACTTATGTGCAAATAAATACTAAAAAGAGGAATATGCTCGCAATACCATTCCAATTTGTTTGAATAATATTGATGAAGCAAATGAATGGTTAACTAGAGCCCCTCAACATCATAAAGATGGAGAAGTGTATGAAGGAGAAGATCTCACTTATTTACCATGTTGCTATGGCAAGTGGTGTTAAGGAGAATTTTTAAGGTTCAGGGGGAAGTACTTTAAGGAGCGAGGGAAGAGTAGCTACAAGTTCAAGAACCCTAGTTGATGAAGCCTATGATGATGAAGAAGATGATGACCAATATAATAACATGATGGCACTTGAATAGTTTGGAGTTCTTGTTGAAGAATAGGATGTTGCTCCATTTGTGAATTGGTTTTGCATTTGCTTAATATGTTATGACTCATGAGGATTATTAAATTTCTAGTTCTACATCTATTATTTATTTTAATTTAAGAACTGAGAGATTTGCTTAATATGTTATTTCTATTGAGTTCTTGGCTATTCATCTATCAAAATTTAAAAAATTTAATTTTTGTATTAAATTGCACTTCAGTTGAAAAAAGCATGTATTTCTCTTCATGCTTCTCGATTCGAGGAAGCGAGCCCTCGTTGCCTTTTTTCACTTCTCTCTCTCCAAAACACTGGGTAGTCCAATAAAAAAATTACAGAACTGTTTAAAATTTGCTAACCCAACCCGATACCAATAAACCAATACAGTTTTGTCAATCTGATTTATCAATTAAACCAGTTTTTGCACACCCCTAGCTGATACCAGTATTATTATTATTATTATTATTATTATTATTACTCTCCTACTATATTATGCTTCAATTTTATCATTACATATTGTTTCCTTTTGCTTCAATTATCGTACTATTTGTTGTTGCTACTATTTCTTATCTTCATCATTTTCACTATTTTATCTATTATATTTCCTTTCCAACTGATTTTGATATGCTTTACTTGATTCGAGATTCTATCGGAAATAATCTCTCTAACTTCACAAGGCAGGAGTAAGTTGCGTACAGACTACCCTCTCCAGACCCCACTTGTGAAATTACATTGGACATGTTGTTGTTGGTATTCAATTTAAACCCCTATTCATTTGATGTTCAACGGAGGCTAGGTCATAACTATTCTGCTAGCTTATACTAAGAAATGCATAATCAGACTCGGAAAAACTCAGAATGGCAGCATATAAATGCAAAGAGATCATATTTATGGAAGTTATAGACAAAGAAAAAAAGTAAATAATGATATATGAGTTAACATACTTTTAGATTATACAGCATTGATTTCTTACACAAAATTATTGTGATTGTTTAGGAAATACAAATAGACTAAGCTACTCCATTATGCAAATTATTTGCATAAGATTTTGTGCTGGAATTAACTATAGTAGACAACATCAATTTTATTTTATTTTGCCTTGCTTTTTATTTTGCCCATCTTCTAAAAAAAGTTGCATCCATTTTTTAAGATAAGACGAAATATCAACCAAAAGAAAATTGCAAGGAACACAGTTAGCAAGTCAACTTTAAAGGTTAACATATTTCCTAAAATTTGCTAACTAATACTACTTAATATGTTATCACAAACCATCCAGAGACAAATTACAAAAAGAACATGTTGTTAATGGTGAAAACTTATAGTTTTCTTTACTCTAAAATATGGTCTAAATGTTTCTAACAGTGTTTTATCTAGCACATTAAATTGGAAGTCCAAGGCTATGCCTCATCCTACATTGATACCCCTATTCCACTAGCAAAAGCATATAAAATTGACATGTCAATACTATCAAGAAAAGCAATGACATTTACCTAAAATCAGATATCCCATCTCTGGTTTCCACAAGTTCCATCGACAGTGATCCATCCCACTTTGGCCAATGTTCTAAAGGACAAACAAGAATAGTCTTTCGATGGTTCTGGCTCCCACGTCTTCCACCTCTTGACTGTCTAGAACTTCCAGTTTGATGACCTTTTTCGAATGAGTTCACCACTTTAGAACCAAATATCCTTCGAAGTTCATTTTCTGCATTAAGAAATTTTGGGTCCACTTGTAAGATAGAAGATGTACACTGCTTGACCACTTTTCCTCTGCCATTTAAATTTGTCGGATTATATTTTCCAGTATCAGGAGCAACATGCCCCAGATGAGAAGAGTCATCTTCAATTGATAACTGTTCTAATGACTCATTCCAAGAGTTCCCATTATCCTTAGCTCCTGGTTGTGACTTCTCCTTGTTTTTCTTCTTTTTCTTTTTCTTAAATTTGCTATCTGACAACACAAATGCTTCAGGAGTGGTTTTTGTGGTGGACGATTGCTTCTCATTGCTGTTCTCAATTGAGGATCCGTCATTGATATCTGCATTGTTTTCCTGCAGCATAAATCCATCATTAGGCACAACTACTGTCATATAAGTATAAAATCAACAATGAAGCAATGGTCACAACTCTATAGCTGCTGTCAACTAAGTATAACTGCAAAGGGATTTATTTATTTTTTCGCAAGTAATTTTCATGTAAAAAAGGTCATTTTACAGATTACAAAGTCAACTTAAAATGTTTGTACGGCAAAAAATTAAACGAATTTAGTGAAGGGAAATCGTAGCACTAGAGTTTCAGCAGAAACAGAAGCTACATATTAATGTTCTAAAGAGAGCAAAGGAATTTCAAAGCCAAGGGGAATCCTTCTTTTCAAGAAAATGAAGAGGTTGGCACCTCGTTACCGTGCCAGAGAACGCAACCAAGAAGAATTCATGAAGCAAAAAAAAATTAGGAAGAGAATTCAAAAAGGTTAGCTTCTTTCTATAATTTTGATAGATTTGATTTTTAAATAATCAAATTGGGATGGGAGCAGAGTTTGGAAAACTAGGGTTACTAAAATTAAGAGCATACCCAGTTGTACCAAATCTATAGTCCTTATGTCTACAGTGAAGACCAGACGATTATTATCTCCACTCCGTGCCTACACATAACACCAACTTACCATGGTATCCCCTCCTCAATTTATGCACCCTAAACCACACACCAAAAGTAAGAACAGTTACACATCTCACAGAGCGAGCAGCGAAAGAATGGCATGATGCAGAAGGATGCAACATCCACTCTAGTTGAATTCTTAATCAAGCAAAACATACATCTTCAAATCTGATTTCTCTTCTGGGAATATAAACATCAGTTTCATGTAATGCCAAGAAACAGCTCTTCACCAATAACAAAAATGGCAATCACAGTAACAAAAAAAAATGGCAATCAACGCATATGACAAAAGAAACATGTTTTCACTTCTCATTAAAAAACAAAACGCGTACCGAGGTCCTGAGCCATCTCAAAATGAAGAAAAGATCATAACTCACTCCCCACATAGACATCAGCAATTGGCTAATCTAAAGTCCTTTGGTTGGTACATGAAAAACATATTCTTCACTAGAATTGCCAATGCAAATCGGTAGCATATTAGTATCACCAACTGTTTGGGATAGGAAGAACAGAAAAACCAACTGAGATTTAGAATGAAGAGTTCCACAAGTAATTGTTCACTGGGAAAAAACAGTAGCCCTCAGTTGTACTACTGAAGAAGATAACATTTGGCTAGAAAGGACTTCCACTGAAGAGAGGTACTGAAGAGAAGTAATTGAAGTTACCTATGCTTGTGCTGGAGATAAATCTCCATCCATAACAGATGTTCATTGTATTATACATTTGTCATCTACCATGAAGAGATCTAGTGGACTGGAGCCAAACTTACGGACTTCACACCAATAAATATTATGGGCCTTAGTTCACCAAATTATAACAAATTTCATTTATTTTTTTTGATCAAGTAAGAGGTTTCATTGATGATAAAAAGATCAACTTGATGTATCCAAGTGATATACCAAGAAGAGGAGAAACCTACAAAATATGGTTCTCTCCAAAAGGCACCCAATTCCATACAAACAGGAATTGCAGGGGGTGCTCCAAAAGAAAATAAGCGACCGGAGACTACTCCTCAATTGAGGAAAGCTTATCTTCACTCCCTTCAAAGGCTCTCTTATTCCTCTCTTTCCAAATGACCCACGTCAAAGCAAGAGGAGTAACATCCCAAGCCTTGTGCCTTCTTCCCCTAGCTCCACTCTTCCAGTTGAGCATCAACTCCTTAATCGTTCTTGGCACAACCCAAGAAACTCCAAACCATCTAAAGATATCTAATAAAGTATTTAAAACCCCTAAAAATATATATAATTGTGGTGTCTTGCACACACATCAACTAATTTCACAGGATATCTCTCACCTCCACCAGCAACAAGTCTGTTGCTACAATTGTACAAGTGACTCTGTCAACCAAAGCTAAGGATAGATGAGAGAAAATCACCGAGTGAGGAAATTTTTTCCTCAGTTGGGATTTGAACCTGAGACATCCTGATTATTTTTTTTTGAAAATGAGTCATCCTGATTTTCAATCCACACTTTATTGATCGTTAGCCCACACCTTTCGGTGCTAAATTCCCTGGGAAGGTATGAAGGTCGGGGATTATGGTATAAGGTGAGTAGGTAGCCGAGTGTGGTCTCCCATTAGGTGGGAGAGGTAGGGGGCTTTCCTTGTATTCTCTTCTTCTTATTAGTAGTACTATTTAGTAATCATGTAATTTTTTATTCTTATATGTGTTTCCACCATCTGTTGCTTCATTTCGTTTTGTATTTTGGTATTTTTTTTTGTCATTTTTTATTTTATTATTTTTTGAAACTGGTAACTTATTTTGTTGTCATTTTTTTCTTGCAACCCTTCTACGAATAACTTCCCTTCTAAGTTGAGGGTCAATTGGAAACATCCTATCTACCCCACAAAAGTAGGGATAAGGTCTGTACACATCTTACGCTTCTCAGATCCCACTTGTTGGATTACACTTCATACATTGTTGTTGTTGTAAATAAAAAATAAATAAACTCAAACTCAATGATCTACATTTTCTTATGTACGACATGGATTTATCCTTTTTACTTATTCAACAAAAGTGTGGAAGGAGGAAAGAGCAGAGTAGTGAGATTACTTGGTTTTGATGACAAGGGAACAATGAAAAAGGGATGAAAAAGCACGAAAGCCATTTGAACCGGAGAAATAATTCAAGGATAAATTAAGCAAGTATTTCCTTTTGAACACCTTTTTGAGGAACAAGGGTGGAAATAAACAAAGAATTCATCCTTAAACATCAAGTTGGAGGCAAAAGATATGTTTGAGTAATGCATGCTACACAACTCAAATTATACACAATTCTCCATCAAACTTGACCATCAAGACATCACGGTAGTCTCTACATCAACAATAACATACCTAGTGTAATCCCACAAGTAGGGGTCTGTGGAGGGTGACATGTACGCAGACCTAGCCTCTACATCATGGTAGTCTCTATTCCACCAAATATTCAAGTGAAACTAAAAAGTTCTTTTAAAGCTTTCTACACCATTCTCAGTATATGCAAAGATGCTTAATATGTCATAGTTGACACTTGACATTAAATCCAACATTCTATTGTAACTTGTCACTTTCAAGGTGTTTGACATTCATCTCAATGTCCCTAAATTTTAATCCCATCCTATAGTATGCCAAGACATAAAGCAAAAGCTTATCTTCATGTCAGGACATTTACATAAGCCACTCCACTTCATCTAAAGCCCAACTTAAGGTATCAGGAAAAAACTAATGCATATGCACCAATTTAGAATTGTCAACTGATCACTTTAAGGCTATTCCGTATCGTTCCCATATTAATCCTACCGACATAATTGACCCTATAATCAAGGTTAGATTGTCTCTAAATTTTTGTACATACATACATGTAGACTATGCTCGAAATTACACCAACTACTAATATAATGAATTAGCATCTACATTCACACTTATTTCGGTACTAGCAGTTACTTTTGTCTGATGTAGTAAAAAAAAGTGGCACTAGGGAAAAGGCAATAGTCGGAAGCAATTCAATTAAACATCAAGAAAGGAATTATGGTGGCGAATAAAAATCAATAGATTGTGAAAAGAGTTCTATGAAACAAATCAAGAATGGAACATACAAGGCTCACAAATCAAAACCTTTTTAATCCTAAAACTCACACACAAACCCCGTCAACAACTTCATGTTATACCTATGTTCTTATATATCCATCTTCCTCGCTTCAATAGGAATCTTATACCCAAAACAACTAACTATTAACTATTACGTACCATGAATTGTCAAACAACCTTTTTAGGTTATTCCCTGTTCTTTACATGTTCATCTTCCTTATTTGAATTGCAATCTTAAGCATCATAATTCCTAGCATCATGGGATGGCCCATCAAATTCATTTCAACACATAGAATTCAGGAAGTTATTCACATCCCTTTGTTTTCTACCCTAATTTCATTGATTTCTCACTAACAAGATTCGAAGCCTATACCTTACGTATCTCATACGAGAGGGAAGAAAGGCCCAAGGGCATAGAGAGTGACCCCCTTAACAAATATGTGGGTTATTTTGGAAAGGGAGAAATAGGAGGGATTTTGAAGGAGTGGAGCAAGCTTTTTAAAATTTGCGAAGTAGTTTTTGTCTCTAGTTTCCTTTGGGTGTACTTCGAGGTCCTTATGTGTTTAGAGGATTGGACCTCTTTTGCTGAGAAACATATTATGGCGTAGATACTCTTTTTGGTATATGGCTTGGCTTGTATGCGAGGTTACCACCATTGTTAATAACATTCAAAAAAATTACATATTGCCCTACTTAACCATAAATCTAGGGTTAGGTTATATTTACTCGCACACTTATTCTTGGCACTTGCAACTTTATATTTGTGATTAACACGGTCACAAAAAATGGGTATATTCTTTTTTTTGGTCGAAAGTAACATTTTCATTCAACCAAGTGTGTAATTACAAAACTGCTAGTTCTTTAAACTCCAAAACTAATCCTCAAAGCTTACCTCTTCCTATACTAGGCTAGATTACAAAATTATCTGGGAAGGATAACTACTCAATGGGCCCAATATGTTTGCATCTCAAACAGGACGCTCTTTATGAGCTGTAATCTTCCATTGTATGATGGGAATTTTGTTGTCCAATTCTTGATTCTCGCTATCATCTTTTCTACAATAGGCATGCACACTGAATACTTAGCTTCTTTTTAGAGAGGGTGGAAGAGAGGAGTACCCCCAAATATTGGTAAGGTATTTCCCCTTTTGAGAATAGCATATCACTGATGATTTGATCCTTGAAGCTTTGAGAAACTCCTGCCAGATATATTGAACTTTTTTCTAGATTTTCTTGCAGTCCAGATACTTGAGAGAGTGTTGGAAAGCTTGTATCATTAGCTGTATAGATTCTTTATCGGCTCAGCAACACATTTAAAGATCATCAGCAAAACAAATATACACTATTTGAAGTTTCTCGCACCTAGGATAATAGATGATGTTTGGGTTGTGTCTAAGTTGCTTCAAGGATTTGTTCAAGTACACCATGGCTAGGACAAAGAGATAGGGCAACATTGGGTCACCCGCCCATTGGGATTGGCTTAAAAAAGTAGCTTTTAAGTCAAAAATAAAAAAAGTCAAACTTAAATGACTTTTAAGTCAAAAAATAAAAAGTAGGGGAGCCTACTTTTGATTTTTAACTTATTTAAGTCATTTTAAACTTATTTTAAGTTATTTTTAACCTAGCCAAACACTTCCTAATTTATTTCAAGTCATTTTTGACTTATTTTAAGTTATTTTTATATTTATTTTTAAGTTATTTTTATATTTACCAAACACTTCCAGAAATCAAAAACTGACTTAAAAGTAGGTTAGACCAACTTTTAAGCCAATCCAAACACCCTCTTAGTCCCTTTTTTGCTTGGAACTTAGGAGCCAGCCCATCATTGATAATCAATGCACACTGTACAATAGTTACACATTCCATTATCTATTTCACAAATTTACCAGGGAAGCCAAATTCAATCAACACCATTCACAGAAATCCTGAGTTCACAGAGTCATTTAAGCTTTCCTTATATCCACTTTTACTATACATCTGGGAGAGACTCCCTTTCTAGAGTAACCTTTGACTAGTTCATGAGCTATAATCACATGGTCATGTATACTCCACTCCTCTATAAATGTAGATCGCGAGGACCCTACCAGATAATCTACTACTATTTTGAGTCTGGAGGTAAGGACCCTAGCTATCAATTTATAGACAGTCATACAACATGCTATGGGTCAGAACTCTTTAACATAAGTGGGGTTTGGTACTTTGGGAACGAGAGTCACTGTGGTACACTTCATAGCAGACAATAATTTTCCATTTTCAAGGAATCCTAGAATTGCTTCTAGCACCTCCTAACCTATTGTTCCCCAGGATGTTTTAAAGAATTCAGCTAGAAACCCATCAATGCCTGGGGCTTTGTCCAAGGGTAGCTTTTTATGAACTAATAATACCTCCTCCTTGGTGATTTCCTCCATTAGTTTCATTTGTTGATCCTGTGTAAGGCATGGTCCATCTCCGACAAAGTTGATATCGAGACTGGCCATTTCAGCTGCTTGTATTCCCAAGAGGTTCTTGAAGCACAGTAGGACCTCTTGTTGTATCTGTGTCGATTCAGTTAGTAGGTCCCCAGCTTTAGTGCTAATACTGGCCACCTTGTTTCTAGCTTGTCTTGCCTTCATGAACGCATGAAAAAACTGTGTTTGAATCTCCATTGGATATCCAAGTAGTTGTATATCTCTGTCATATAACCCTTTACCTGAATAATTGACCATTCTTAAAGTTTACTAACAATGTTCTCTCCTTGCTGATTAGCTCAAGGTTGAATAGATCATTCTGTAATTGTGCCTAAGCTATTGCAAGCTGGTCGTGCAATGTTTCAACCTTCCTGTCCAGCCGAGTCATTTCCCTGTTCATATGTCTGGCTTGTTGTTCAATTAACTTCAATTTACTCCAAACACTATACATGGTGTGACCATTTATGGATTGGTTCCAGCTATTTTGCACTATCTCCTTGAAGTCCTTTTTATGCAATAGCTCATTATATAATCTGAATGGCATTGGTAATATTTGTAGAGTGACCTCAGTGTAGATCACAATCGGAAATGGGTATATTCATCTATTCATCTTCTTTACCTAAATAGGGTTCTTATATAACAAAAACAACTAATGTGAATACACCAATTAGAATTGTCAAACAACCTTTTAAGGGCATAACCATTCTAATATATTCATCTTCCTCACTTGAATCACAATCTTAAGCAACTTAATTCCATCTTCATGCGGTGGCGCTCCGAATCCATTTTTCAACACACAGAATTCAGGAATTCAATCACATCCATTTGCTCACCTAGTTTGTTGACATCTAGATAACAAATTCGAAGTGGTCTATAGCTTAATGCCTTAACCATATATCTAAGGTTGGATTCTGTTCATCGCAAACTTTTTCTTGGTGCTTTCAGCTTTATATTTGTGATATATGTGGTCACAAAAAACAAAGGAGAAAATGAAAGGAATAGTCACTTGAAGCAATTCTATAAAATCAATCAAGAATAGAATTGCATGGCTGATCAAATCAAAAGCCCTTTTTTTTCTAAAGCTAATCCACAAACCTCAGAAGCATCTTCAGGTTATACCATGTTCTTGTTTATTCACCCTCCTTACTGAAAAGGAATCTTATACATCAAAAACTACTAATGTGTATACACCAATTAGAATTGTCAATCAACCTTTTAAGGGTAAATACGCAATTCTCACTTGGTTGTTCACACCACCTGTACCAACACATATATTGGATAACTCTACCAACACCTAGAATTTTTTTTCGTGTGCTAGGATTTAACCTGATCTCCAAGGTTTTCAGCCACTTCATCAACCGCCAGGCCTTGGGTACTACTCGAATTGAATCCGAATTTCAAGCAGCTGCCCCAATCTTCACTGAACTGGAACACCCCTTTGCAGCCATCTCCCAACACAGATTTCACAAATTTGTTCAATTTGATGAAAGCTGTTCGCTTTACACCTTTTCAAGTATTCATGTTCCATCATATTCCAAGAACGACATTTGAAGTGATCTGTAGTTAACTTACTACCTTAATCTACCCTAAAATTATCAGGGTTTTGTTCATTCGCAGACTGAAATCAATTTTCTAGGAAATAAAATCAAACAATATAATTTAACCAAAATGGCATAACTATCAAATAAAAAGCTTCTTTTTTTCGATAGTATTAACACAAACCTGGTCAACACCATCATCATCATCATCTTCGTCGTCAAGGAGATCGAAGGGATTACGAAAAGTAGCGGAAGAAGGAGGAGGAGATTCAGATTCATCTTCGCTATTGATAAGTTGTTGAGTCTCAGCTGGTTCTTGTTCCTTCAAGATTTTCTTCATCAAACGAACCGACATTTTTTCAAGATTTATCAAGTTTCCCCAAATTCAATCTATGTTTCTTCTTTCTTTCTTTTTCTTCTTCTTCTTCTGTGTTTTAGCTGCCGAACAATTCCACCCTTCAATCTAATCCAAGGTTTAAATATAATGCCTATTTTATTTTATTTCTTATTTTATAAGAGAATGAATGCAAGTCGGCTAGGTTTTTTTTTTTCTTTTAAAATTCATTTTTCATTCAACTTAAAAATAAATATATTTTTTTTTTGGTTGTTATTGTTTTTCAAATTCTTGAAAATTCTAAAATTCAAGTGAAGTTAAATTCCGAATTCTTGTTGCCAAAATTATTTTGTGGAATTGAACACCGAAAATAGGTGGAAAAATTGTTAAATGCCTCTTTGTACGAACATTCGATATATGATTCAATATTTCTAAAGTAGACATTACATATTGAATTGTTAAAGTTCATTTGGTACATAAATAAACTTTATTAGGATAGATTTTGATATGAAAATTCAATAATTATGTATAAAAAAAAAAGATATTTTAACTAAATATGTTCATAAGGGAAAAGACATAGAATTCATCCTAAATTTGTCCCCAAAAATTAAATACATACTCAAATTATTATGGCAATTTATTACACATAACCTTGTTTAAGGTGATATTAATATTACTCCCTCTATTCCTAATTACTTGTCCACTTTTTCTTTTTTAGTTGTCCCTAATTACTTGTCTATTTTGACAAATCAAGAAAGGACAAAAAAAATATCTCTATTGTATCCTCAATTAATTACTTTGAAAAAGGTAGAACTTCTTGAAAATCTTAAGTTTTTAATTCATCCACTTCATAATTAATAGGGGTAAAATAGTAAACTCACTATGTCAATCATTGTTTTCTTAATAAGTGTATCAATTCAAAAGTGGACAAGTAATTAGGGACAGAGAGAGTATCTTCGAAGGTGACAGGGCAAATATAGTGTATTCACTTTCTTTTAAGTATTTTTTAATATAAAATAATTTTTAGTATATTAATTATGTTAATTCTCTTCTTCTTTTTTTGGGGAAACTAAGAAAATACCCCATAAAAGCAAAATAATTACAAATATATACCCCACTAAATAATTACACTATATACCCCTCCCTCAACCAATTTCGCTTAACTGATACTAAATCAGTATCAGATACTGTATTGATATCATTAAGGCTGATAATTTCGCTTAATTGATACTACATCAGTATATATATACTGTATTAGTATCATTAAGATTTCTTGTTCAGAAATTAATCATTAATCAATGATACTATAAGAGTATATTCAATGATACTATTAGAGTATATAGATATATTCTAATAGTATCATTGACTAATGATTAGTTTTTGAACAAGAAACTTTAATGATATCAATACAGTATATATATATATATATATATACTGGGGAAATTACTAAATCAGTTTTTCCGCCCCTACAATCCTTCCAAATTGAAAAAGATGACAAAATTGATATTCATACCTTTGAATTTTCTTTCCAAGAGACTTTCAAGGTCTGAGAGTCTTTAAGCTTGAAATCTCCAATTTCTGGGGGAGGTTGGATGCTAGTAGTAGCTACCTTCTCTTTTCCTTTAGTATCGGAATTTACTTTATAACATAATTTATCAATTCTACTATGAATAGAAGTAATCTGCTCTCCTAAGATGCTCATATAAATGTTAGTATAATTTTGTTACTTAATCATAATATTAATATGTTGAGAAGTAACTAACGCAGTGTTATCTTCAAATAATTTTGCCAAAGCATTAAGATGGATATATATATATATATATCATTTACTAATGAGTAATTCCTTAACAAGAAACCTTAATGATACCACAATAATATACATATACTCTTATAGTATCATTGACTAATGAGTAATTTCTGAAAAGAAACCTTAATGATACCAATACAGTATAATATAATGATTTAGTATCAGTTAATCGAAATTATCAACCTTAATGATACTAATACAGTAGATGATACTGATTTAGTATCAGTTAAGCAAAAAATATCAGTCTTAATGAATGGGGGGTATGAGCTGTAATTATTTATGAGAATATGAGTATTTCAGGAATTACTTTAGGTTTGGGTATGAACTTGTAATTATTTTTGGTTTTATGGCCCATTTATGTAGTTTTTCCTCTTCTTCTTTTTAAGGATTTAATAAGTTATGGGCTCCACTTTCTTGAAAGTTCTTTTATTTTTCTTCTTTTTGTGTTCTTTTTTTTCAGTTCATTATCATCATCGATTATTTTTCGGCAAACTCATCTGAGGACCTACTCGAAGAAAATCACTCGAAAAATCATGAGGTATATGATGACTTCGATTGAAAATCTTATGATATATATGCATAAAAATTATGATTATTTTCTTCAAACTTATCGAAAATTTATTGAGAAAAATGATTACTTTCTCTTTTTTCTCTCTCAATTTTATTATAGCAATACCTCAGCCATCACAATCATTTCAGTCTCAAGTCATCAATAACATATTTGATTATTCATTACACACAAAGTATATCAATTAAATTATTGAGTGGCATCCATAATTATCAAAAAAATTAAAGAATTTTAGTAATTTTACAGATCTAGAAGTATTTGTTTGCTTTACCAACAATAATGATATTATTATCGTCTCCACAACCAACATCTTTATAATTAATAATTATATTACTATTCCTTGTTCTTCTCTTCAGATTTCTCTTTTCTCCTTCAATTTGATTTATCAATGACGGAACAAAAAAAATGATTAAGAAGAGAAAGATAAGTTACGGTGGAAGAGGAAGAATCCAAGAAGAGAAAAAGTGTTTTGGTGAAGAAGATCTCTACTCGGGGTGGATGGGAGGGGGGAGAGCAGGGAGGGATTCTATTAATTTTTCATGTTCATAATTGGTCTAGTAATTGACATGTTAATTTTTAAAGAAATCACACATGTATAGGTTAGATCTCCACTTTCAAGTCATAACATTATAAATTTGGCGTCATAGATCAATTAAGACATTCAAATGACTCGTTGATGTTACTCACATATATGGTAAATAATTCATTAGAGGTGAAAGTTTGACATTTCTAAAATTTAATTTTGATAATTCGATAATCGATAATTAAAAATAGACATTAAATACTCTTTTGAAAATCGTTCTATATGCAATACATTTTAATGGTATTTCTGTGTATGAGAACATAGTAATGAAAAAGGTAATAGTCAAAATAGGATTCATTTTGACTAAGCGCCCCAATCAACTTCTGATACAATAATTCAATTTTCAATGCCTGACATTAAAAATTGAACCTATTGTGTAGAAATTTGTGATGTTTCATTGAATATTAAATTTTAACAATAAAGAAATATTAAATTTTTATAAAGTTAAATGTAATATAATATTTTTGTTATTATAAGCACATATTATCAAGAAAAAATAGAAAATTTAAAATTGTAGTATTTTTAAAATTTATAAAATATCATTTAAATTAAAAAATGGCCACATAAATAAAATTGAAAAAAGAGGACATAATAATTACAATTAACAATAATGATAGATTGATAGATAAAAATAATTAAAATTTACCAATCACACCAATAACTATGAAAAATAAGAATAGCCTTTTCTGTAAAGCAAGATACAGATGCTAGAATGTTATTTATCTTATTTCAGAATATTTAATATATGTATTCTCTTTTTTCATTTCTCTTTTTACTATTATTTTATTTTAAAAATATTATCCCAATTTTTCATTTTTATATAAAAAAGTACCCCATTATTTTATCCACCAACCAAATTTTAAAAATACCAACTACAGACATTCAAGAAATGATCCCTCGTCTTTTTAGGTAGCTAATCAAAAAATAAATGTTTGACGAGAAGAAATTGTTCCCTCAATATGAAATTTTTTATTAAAGAATAATTATTTGCTAGATTTATTTTATTTATTCGCTAATAAATCTTTGTAATATGCTATTTATACATAGCAAGTATTTTGAATAGTGAAAATGGTAGTTTATTGGTTATGTTATAAGAAACGAAAACATGACTGCTTCTGGTTATTTTCAATGTTCAATAGTAATGTTATTTACTGTTGTATTATAGTTGAGTTGTAAAAGTTATGTTGGTTGATTTTGCTACTTTTTAGAAATTGAGGATCGATATAAACTATATTTATAAAATAGCACATCCAATTATTTTTTAAAAAAATAATCAAATACTATGGTCATCACCATCTTTATGGAATGAGAAACAAGGGACGCTAAGATAAATTGTATGATTGTTTGGTATGACAATAATTTTTTCGTCTGGCAATCCTACTGCGATATTTAAGACATTTATATTGATCATGAACAAGAACAATACTGTTGTTGAGGTGATAATTGCTATAATTGCAGTTTCTTCCATGGTGTATCTTACTTCTCTCTTTCTTTTTCCTCCAAATATTCTTTTGAAATATCACAATGTAAAAGAATGATTAGGAGAAATTATTAAGGAAAATTAACACTTTTTGGCAAGTGTTTAATAAATTTCTTAAATTATAGACATAATATATAACATTTTTTCTCCAATTATTGGTATAATTTGATTTTGATCCTTTTATTAATATATGATTCATTACACTTAATCTTAAATTAACTATAAAACATAATTATTTTTGTGTCACGATCCAAGCCTACACCCTGGACGTGGCCGGCACTCGAGAACCATTGTTGGTTCCCAAGCGAACCCTCATTCTAGCTGACTACAAGCGGAAGACTAACTCAAGCATACAAAAGCTTAAAACTGAAATAATTTCAATAAACTCAAATACTCAACCTTTTTAAAAGTCTATACAATACTCAAAATAAAGGTAAATACATAAACTCCTCAACTCTGTCTATCTATGAAGCCTCTACTATTACAGAAGGATATCGGGACAAGACCCACGACATCTCAAAACTACAAACTATAAGATAAAGGTGAAGTCCTCCGGAATATAAGAAGGCTCACCAAAGCTGACTGGAATATCACATGACCTCAACGAAACGCTTGTTGATGATCCTGAATACCTTATCTGCATCATGAAACGATGCAGGCCAAATGACTTAGTACATGGAATGTACGAGCATGTAAGGGGAATTCTAAAGCATAAACATAAGCTTGAACTAATGGAAAAGAAACATACTTACCTCTTCTCAACTCACTCAACTCAACTCAACTCAACTCAATGAAACTTAGTTCAACTCAATAATAAGTGACTCAACTATGTGAAACATAGTTCCACTCAATAATAAGAGACTCGACTCTGTGAGACATAGTTCAACTCAACTCTGAGAAATAGGGCTCAACTCAACAATAAAATACTCAACTCTGGATACTCAACTCAAGATAAAGCAAAAATAAAAGATGCAATATATGGAAAGTTTTTAAAACAGTAGATAACAACTCAATGTATTGAAGAATACAATAATAACTCAGTTTGTATATAAAGTACAATATAACTCTGTTTGTATGTAACAATACAAAATAACTCTGATTGTATGCAAAAATTCAAAATAACTCTAATTGTATGCAAATATACAAAATAACTCTGATTGTATGCAAAAATACAAAATAACTCTGATTGTATGAGAAACTACAAAATAACTCTGATTGGGAGATTCTCTAACCGACAATCATTAATATGAGCTATGTGATGATACAGTGTCTAGCCCACGCTTCCAGAATTGTCCTATACTTTGTCGGGGTATAGGACCTAACTAACTAAGTGGATCCACTAGTCTATGCTAAAAAGCAATAAAGAATCATCTAAAAAGTATGACCCTTTCTACCCACGTTGGCTACATGGTTTATGGGGGCTGTGAGTTGTCTGAACTCTCCCCCATATCGGTGCTCAATACTACTCCCAAAATATAACTAGCTCATATGTTTAAAAACATAACTCTTTCT
>JAJONR010005419.1:0-33126 GCA_029582245.1 Solanum etuberosum | reverse complement strand
TAGATACATATATATATATATATATATATATATATATATATATATATATATTTTAATTGCTACCAGATACACAAAAATAAGGAAAGAGACGAGCAAGATGGGAAGGGAGGTGAGCGAGAATCGTATGTATCCAAGATACATGTGAATGACACTAGATACATGTATCTGTATGTATGTGGTGTGATTCACATGTATATAGGATATCAGATACATGAGAGAGTGACGAGCGAGATAGGAGAAAGGCGAAAGAAGTGAGCGAAATCTATTATGTATCTCATATACATGTGAATCCACTTCGATATAATGTATCTAAAATAAACTAAATCTAATTTTCACCTCATGTAACACCTGATACATGTATCTGGACGTATTTGAATGTATCTGAATACATCAAAATTTGGTAAAATACGTAATATTGCAAACTAGAGTGTATCTAAGTAATTAGCTTAAAAATTAATGAAATTTATATATATATATTTTATTTTTTTAAATCATTTTCTTAAAAATCTATATGATATGATTCTATTTTCATCCTCCTACCTTCATATTTTGATTTCTTTTACCAAGAAATGCTTCCGTCTTCTTACGAAGCTTTCCACTATACATAAATCATGTATTATAACAATATATTTAGCGTAATTTCAGTAGGATTTGACGTGTATGCATTATGGAGTAAAAAATGTTCCATTCTTAGGGGATGTCACGTTACATATCCTAATTTGATAGGACATACTTTAGGCAGGAGTTGGTTGGAGAATGGGTCTTCCATACATAAACTGCTTTATCATCAAACAGATGTCTCATTGCTACTGTAGTAAGAAAGGAACAATTATTATGGAGATAATTAAAAAGGATCCCAATGGATGACCAAAAAGGGAAGGGAATATAGACTCGTGTCACCCATTGTTATTGGTCCATAGAAATGCTTTGGTTGATTACTTATTATCCCCTCTTAAGTACTTTCTGGTTTAAAAAAAGAAAAATCTAGTTTGAGTTAATACGAAATTTAAAAAAAATTAAGAATACTTTACAATTTTATGGTCTTCAATTAAAGTTACGTTAAATATACTAAAATATCGTTTAATCTTGTGGTCTTAAACATGTCACGTAAAAAGTTGAAACTAAAGTGTTGCCAAAAAAGGAATAGGAAGACTAAAAAGAAAAGTCATGTTTGAAACGGAGGGAATACTATATTCACAACTTTTCATAAAAGTCGCAACTCTTCATAAAATCGCAACTTTTCGTAAAAGTCACAAGTTTTCATTAAAGTCGCAACTCTTCATAAAAGTCACAACTTTTCATAAAAGTCACAACGTTTCATGAAAGGGGAAGACTAGTTTTGGAAATAAATAAATTTAAAAAGGAATCTTGGTTTGTGGTGGCGCCACGTAGGCAAGCCTAGGTTTCTCTTTTATATATATATATATATATATATATATATGATTAAGCATGAGATTTTTTTAATATTTTTTTTTTTATAATGAATGATGTTGATATTTGAATCATAAACCTTTATTTGCTCTGGTCATATTGAAGTGTGTGAGTCTTATCTAAAAATTAAACGGTTAGATTAAATATATTTTTATTTGCTTAATTATATTTTTAACTATATTAATATATATAACTAACTTACACATTTATTTGCTTAATTATATCTTCAACAGACAACAATATCACTACTAATTTTTGTTGACTGCAGTATATTCTTTGTTGGTGAAACCATCTGTTCTAGGGTATAAATTTATATTTTACATTAAACTCGAAGAATTTATGACATACATTTGATATAATAATAATATTAAATTAGATTAGTCCATTTGAAAAGTAAGTCGTGAAATGAAATAAAATAAAACTAAAGGTGTAGAGCCTCAGACTAACCAACAAATGCTACGCCATGTGAAATTAAATTGTAGGTTCACATATTTTTCCCACTTGTTTTTGTCTGTTTTATTTTTGTGGACGAATGAGATGTTTTAAGATGAGTGTTCACTGTACCAATGAAGGCTAGAGATTTCGGTAAAGAATATTCTGTTTTTATTTCTAAGATTCAATGACTCCCGATGATAACGTTGAATCAAATCAATATCATAATTATTATTTTTTGTGAACTATGGGCCCAGAGTTGATAATGTTTGAACACGCTTGGTGTTGGAGTAGTTTGATAGGGTAATACTAAATGGTCAGAAATTTAAATAGTCTATAATATCTTTTTTATTTTAAAATAAATTGATTTTTTTTTCATTTTTAAATTAAAAGATATTAAAGTTAAAAGAATAAAAATGTTCAAAAAAGTAAAATAACATAGTGTGAAATATGTTATTTTACATGGCCAAATTCTGGCCAAAAAGATTTTTCCAGTTTGATATTACCATTACTATTATATGTGGTGATGAACTATTGGTTGTCGAGTTGAGCAAATGGCATTTCCATATTGGACGTTTACTGCACTACATTGTGGTCCTGATGACCTAGTTGATCAGTAGTGTCGCACACTTGTCTTACTTCTAGTGGTGGAGTAATATAATTGTATGAGAACATTTAACTAATAACCAAGTGTTGAAAAAAAAAAAAAGAGTCATTTGTTCGGTATAAATAAATATTTAAATTTGTATATGATAAGTAGACATATGTGTCTTGTATGACGACTTATATGGTAATTTATGTTCTACGTGTATTCCGCAATGTAGGACATATATGTCTACTTGTTCAACTTTATGAATTTTTAAGCGTGCATATTCAAAGTTAGATAACATAGATGCCATCCGAGACCAAGTTAAAGGGCATTTTTATGCATCAGGTCAAAATGGAAAGTAGGTCATTGTAACAAGAGAATATCATATTTTTAAACTGTTATATAAATCTCTAGGAAAACAATATTATCAATAGGAAATTACTCGAATAGTAAGCATCGTCACTCCTATCTTAAAATTATGACTTTGAGTCATTAAGAGAGAAAAGAAAAGGCTAGAGCTTCTGGGTAAAAAACCATCTTTGTCACATGTAGACAATTATTCTTATCTATAACTTACAAAATAAAAGTATTTTGACTCAAAGAAATGTGATTGGTTTTCCTACCTATCAATATTTTTATTCTTTTACCAGATGGAGGAATGTTATGGTGGTGCAAAAGAGACTGTTTTAGTAATAGTAATGAGTTAAGCTCCAAAAAAGAAGTTACACGCAAACGAAATCACATTCAAATAACAGTTGTAGTAAAGTGGTAAGAATATTATTTTTTTTAATCAGAAGTTTTGGATGTAAGTCCTCTTGAGTATGGAGTCACTTTTGTTGGAGAGTAATTCACCCTCTAATATGAGACTTTTTGGCTTGAATCTGAATTTAGTCAGACCCCAATGCATTATGCAGAACACCAATTTGAAAATAAAAAATCCAAATAAAGTGTGGGTCCAAAGAATTAACATATGGCAATATCTCTTTGTATGATTGAGGCCTTTAGTTTGCTAGCACATTCCATTGTTTATATTTTGTTTCTTCTAAATTTGGCAACGGTTGGTTGGACGATGGCTCTTCACTAAAAATTGTGACTATTTATGGTGGAGAAAAGGAGATTTGAAGATAAAAGGGTCCCAATGCAAGGGAAGATAGGTATGCCCACTTGTCTTCATGGATCAAATGAAAATGCTCCTAGTTGATAGCTTATAGTGACATCTTCAATAACTAAATATTTTACATTTTCTCCGTCTCAATTTATATGATGATGTTTGTTTTGAAATTCAGAATAACCCATCCCCGCTACAACCTCTGTCCTTTGGGTGAGCACTTTGTGCGCACTGGGTAAATCCCCCACTGTGTAATAGCCTACAAACCACACAGGGGATGTAAACCGCACTAGGCAAGCTCTATGCGACATGCTCGACTCAAAAGACATTAAGGAAGGATCGATCCCGGATCATCCACTCCAAACCAACTGAGTTATCCTGAAGGACATGATGATGTTTGTTTATAAGATATGAAATTTAAGAAAAAAATCAAAATTATAGTCTAAAATAAGTCGTAAGTATTTGTATGATTATAAACTATTTTATTTATAATAAAATAGATATTTAGAAATTAATACTAAATATGAAAGAATATTATTGTTATCATGATATCTTGCTTATATTCCATATCTGGAACATTCTTTTCTTTTCCAAAAAAAGTTAATTTCAACAGTGTTCCCTCAAATATTATATATGCATAGACTACAGATTTTTGGAAGCTAATGTTGGCCTTTAAATGGATGTACCTATCCATATATGTGAGAATAATGCAGTAGTAATTAAAGATGTTAAAAGGGACGCCAAAAATCTAAATTATTATTTTGACACTTGCAAGACCTCTTAATTTTTGAAAATTATGCAGACTTAATTAAAAAATAAAATGATATAATGAAAAATAAATTAAAATAGGCTATATCAATTAATTGAGATTTAATATAGGTCATGCTAATATATTTACTTTAAATTTAATGTTTAGTATAAGTTTTTTTCCTTCTTGTTAAAGATTTATGTGTGAGTAGAAAATGTAAAAAACTTGTAATACGGTGAAACTATTTTTTAAAATAATTTTATTTACATTGAACTCATATACCCCTCTGATCCTTTTTAGTTATCATGACTATTAAAAAAAAACTGTTTTAGTATACTTATAGTTAATTTTAAGAAACAAAAGTAAATAGACCAATATATTGAAAACAATAGTAGTTATAAATTGAAATAAAATAATAAATAAAGATAATTTAATCAAATTATCTCTTTAATTGATACTTTTTAAAGGAGCGTGCAAAAGAGAAATATAATGAGTACAATCAAAGGGAATAATTAATTGCACATTACTTGATTTATTTACTTTTTACTTGATATTGATGCATAATTATTATTGTAGAAATTTTTACCGATAATCCTTTTTTGAAATAACTATTTACTAAGTGTCCTTTTTATTTCTCTCGTAACTTAAGAATCTTTTAAAACTATGATTCGAAGATCTCTTTTTGAAAAAAATAAAGAACTTATAAAAATTGTTTGATCACGATCTAAAATTTTATAAATATTATTAGATAACAATCTTATATTTTGTTTAGTCCCAAAATTTATACTAGATAACTTTTAAAAATAAGGATACACTTTAGCACGTTCACATATACTGGAACTGTGGAACGTACCATTGGGCTTCAGCCCATTATTTAGTGGGCTAGTCAACAAAGTTCTTGGAACATATTATTGGGCTTCAGCCCATTTTAAGAGTTTCGTCAAGACTTGGATTAAACAATATGGGCCTGTCAGTGAAGTTTAAGTCTTATCCAAAAGGTTGAGCATTATGAATGTACACCAACGGAGCAAAAAGATGGGAGAAAAACATAAATAGCCGCTCACTAAAGATTGATAAACTCAATATAGCCTTAAATTTGTGTTTACGATAACTATCCTTAAAATTTATAAATCTGTTTCGATTAATCAATCCAAACATCTCTTAAACTTCAATATTTAATGAATAATCACTACATAATCTATATATAATTTATATGTATACCTTCAATAGCTCAAATCTCTCAAACTTCAGAGTTAACCTTTGTTTGAAACAATTGCATATTACTTGTAAACATTATACATAGATATATAGTGTATAATTGATGAATATTCACTACACAATCTATATATAATTTATATGTATACCTTCTACATTATTTTTTTATGCACTACGTATAGGCTTAAGAAGACAGAGAAAATGGGTGCATGGTTTTTTGTGTGTGAGAAAGCTATAACTAATGATATATAAAATTTAGAGCTGGACTTATTTGAGTAATAAAGGAAGAATATGATTATTCATAATTACAGTAGTGAGATTAATTATACAAAAAAAGATTATTTTACAATAGCTATAAGCCACTTTTTGTTTACTCCCGATTAAGCCAAGATTTATTTTTAAATTCTTTCTTTACACTACTCCAATTACATAAGGAAATTTTGTTGGTTAACCAATGTACCTCTTTTTGTTATATTATATAACTGTGGATATTTTTAAAAAATCTTTAATAAAAACTTATTTCTGATGTATATACACTGTTATCACTTTTATACATTACATATACATCTTTATACATACATATACATATATATATATATATCTATATATATATATTGTATAAAGATGTATATATAAGAAAACACTCAACTGAAAATTTCATTGAATATACACAACGAAGTCGAGAAAAAGGAAAAAATGACCATTGATTCTAATATAAAAAATTAATGGGACAACAAATTTACAGTCCATTGATTTTGAATTGCCATTTTAACCCAATTTTTAGTATGGAAAATTGTATAAAATAGCAAACTATTAATTTAAATTAATGCTATAACCACAGTTTGATTTAATTGTAACCTGTAGCAAACTGTTGCCATTTTGCCTCTCTCCCTGAATTTCTCGCTCGCCACTCTCGTTTCTCGCTGGGCAGTCTCTCCTCGCCTCTCTCACTTTATACAAACACAAATGTATAAAATGCGTTTGTGTTTGTATAAAGCGAGAGAAAATTGTAAATATACATATCTTTTCGTTCCCCTCTCTCCCCTCTCCCAGATCTCGCTCGCCACTCTCACTTTATACAAACACAAATGTATAAATTGCGTTTGTATAAAGCGAGAGAAAATTGTATATACAAATACAAATACATATATTTTCGTCTTATACACTTATGATTATACAAATACAGATCTTCCCCTGCCCAGTTTTCTTTTGTCTTTCTCTCTTTATACAAACACAGATTATACAATTGATTCTTTTGTATATATATATATATATATATATACCGAAACATATTATACAATTGCTTCTTTTTGTATATGTATAGCGAAATATACATATTAATAGCCATAGCAAACACAAAGTTTGCTATGGAACACAATTATGCAAATTATAGCTATAACATATAAATATGACTTTTATGTTTGTTATATGTGAAAGTTGTTCTTTTTAGTAGTGACATGAGCCAAATAAAATAAAATGAAACAATTACCAAATTTAAATTACAATATATATTTATTTATTTGTGTGTTGTTTCCTAGTATAAACATTTGACTTTCATCTTTAGTGATAAATTAGTGCATCAACCATTACATTGATCTTTCATCATTTCCTCCATTTTTTTTCTCACTGTTTGTTTGTACGTCTTTGTCCACCCAATTTAAAAGTTGTTGAATTGGTACATTCGTCAGCTTCTTAATCATTATTTTGTCCTTCATTTGCTTGTTGAACTAATTAATTGGATCGTACTCTAATTTTTAATGTGAAAAAGAATAGAACACCAAATTTGTAGCTCTATTTTAATCTTAATTTAATATCCCGTTTGTTAAATGTAGTCGAATTAAAGTTCAATGGTTCTTTAAGACTTCCAAAAGATTCCCTAATTAATTCTTATAATTATACAAAGATTCCTTGCGTCTAAATATAAAGTCTATGACCACACAGGGAATCTTAGGAACAATAGAGTTAATGTCGACGTGATTGCCAGACATTTGAACTAATCACACACATAATTATATTTCAACTACGTATGCAAATCGAGGTTGAAAAAAATTAAGGAAGTTAGGTCCTTGGCATCCTAATCAAATTGACTCTTGTGGCCGTAGACAAAAAATATGTATAATGTATCAAAATATTTTTTAATCGTGACTGCTAATCGAACCTTTAAGCATGATCAAACACCGTCCACGTAATCATCCTCCATTTCTATGATCTTTTGTTATGTAACTCGAACAATATCGAAATCTATGATATTTGTGTGGACTAATTTCTCATGAAAATTCGTGTGTAAAAATCTTGTCTCCTTAGCAGAATAAGACCCTTTGTATAGCTATAAGTTTTAGGGGTCGTTTGGTAGGAAGTATTAGGAGAAATAGTTCATGTATTATATATGTATGATATTATTTAGTACTATATTTGGTAGGAATTTTGAATGTATGTATAACTAATCCACACCCTACATGATATTAAAGGATGTATTACTAATACCTTCCATTTGTTAATATTACTAATACCTTTCGCTTAACTTATTTCACGTGCCGGATATAGTTTACACATGAAAATTTATAAGCTCTCACAAAGGTGCATCATAATCTTTGGATTGAATCCCAATTAACAATTATCCAGCCTGTTTTAGTGGAGGGGTCCAAAATAAAGCCGAAAGCAATATCATACTTTATTGGATTATTAAGAAAAGTCACACTTTTTAATGGGGATTTTGATTAGGGACTGTGACTGGGACTGGTGGGGCATTCAATGATCCAATGCCACACTTCCACTAAGCTTACGTTTTTTAAAGACAGCGCCAGAAATTTACCGCAATTATATGCTTGACTTAATGAATTGTCGATACAAATGATTACGGAGATTTTCAAGATATACAACAACGGAAAAAATTGAATAGAGAAACTCTCGAGCATTTTCAATACATACGTTATTGACTATTGCCTATTGAAAACGTGTCAATACATACGTTATTGACTATTGCCTATTGAAAACGTGATATTCGTTGGAAGTTTCATATTTGAGGATAATATCATATAAAAATATTTTAATATCACGTATTTTTTAATATATAAAGGAATATAAATTACAAGTATTACAAGGATCAAACTTATAATTTACCAATAAACCGAAACACTAAAAGTTCAACTATATATCATATTATAGAATGATTACTACATAAAAATGTTATCTTATGGATAAAAAGCAATATCCATGATAACATTATTCATTTTATAGGCTAATATATACTGATAACAACAACGGAAACAGTAAAAAAAACATTTCCTTGAACATAGTAAAACATTGTAAATTTCTAGGGGCAGCATTTGGTTCTTGATACATTATTATTACATAATAAAACTAAGTCTGAATTCGAATAATTTCGTCCTTTTGAGTAGGAATAGGAAGGTGACCTTTCTCCTGTAGACTCTTCACTGTCTCATATAAGCATTGTTTCACTGGTGTAAATTCCAGCCCCAAATCCTTCAATTTTTGGTTTGAAAATTTGTACGGTTTTACCCTTGGTTTCGTCACATCCGAACACCTAATATTTTTACAAGTATAACCAAGATTAGAATATACTACCAATCGTAACGAAGACATCAAAAATACATTCTGAGTTGATAAAAAGTTGGTCCCAATATGTTGGTAAAGCACAAGGAGAGGTTGGGACCAGCTGAGCCAGACAAGATAGTGATAGTGTGTTAGGTAAGAGCATTTCAGGCCTAAAGAATATTGTTGATACTCAATTGTTTGTTAGTGGGTCACTTGTATTTATGGTAGCAATGCTTAGGTCATAAGTAGTATTCTTACCAATAAAAAATTGGTACATCTACTAGCATGTCACCAATTCAAACAACAAAAAGCAAGTTAAAATTCCCTTTATTTGTGCATTAAAAGATACTAGGAAGCAAAAACACCCAACAACTTGCAACTAATGATGCTTATTTTGTGGACTAGGTCTTAAAACAACTTTGCGATTTTAATTTGAAAAAAATTTCATGTTATGTTGATAGATTTGGGAATTGAACTTACTTTGTGGGGATGGGATATTCAGGGAAGAATTTGGCTAGAATTTCAACGATGTCACCACGATGAAGCACACTCTCAGCACAGAGGTAACGGCCTGATGCTGAAGGAGTTTCGTAGAGAAGTATGTGAGCTAAAGCCACATCCTTAACATGTACATATGCTTGAACTGAATTGGCATAAGTTTTAGCTGAGCCAGTAAGGTACTTAAGGATATGAAGAACACTAGCATTCACAGTTTTTTGTAGCAATGGTCCAAGCACCAACACTGGATTAATCGCGACTAAATCAACTCCTTTCTCCCTTGCCTCGTCCCACGCTGCTTGTTCTGCCACCATCTTGCCATAACAATACCAATTCTATATATATATATATATATATATAATAACAAATTTAAATCAGTAACCTGAGATAACACGTTAAATTTTTTACATTAGTCTAAATTTAGTTGACCTTAGTGTTCTTGCAGAATTCAGGATCACTCCAGCAAGTCTCGTCAACAACTTTTTCAGGGTCTCTGCTTGGGTCCATGTACACAGCTCCAATTGAAGAAGTAAACACAACGCGTCTTACATTGGCCTCTGCTGCTGCTGTTATCACATTCTTAGTACCAATTACTGCTGGCTCCACCATTTGTTCCTTCAACATTTAATTCCATAAGAAAGGAAGCAAAACGACATTCAAAAGATAAATTTAATTTCCCATCATGGACCTCTTGGTGGAACATAAACAAATTAAAGCTTATCTAGTGAATTGACAATCCAACTACTAGTACTAAATTATTATGTTTATGTTTCCTTACTTTTCTCCTGATATATTCTACTCAAATCAATTACCAAGAAATGAAAAACAATTTTTTTAACCAAAACTAGTATGATAATTGATAATCCAACTATCCTACACAAGATAAGATTCTTTTTTTAGTTGTGTACACACTTGAACAAAAAAATTGATTCTTTTCACATCCCAAATTTGGTTTTACTTTTGTCCCTTTGTTTAATTAAAAAAAAAAGTTTTCGCTATATTCAGGTCGGACCACAAAGGTTTATTGTACGTACATAAGTTAAAGAAGACTTACTGGATCATCAGTAACTGGTGAAGCTGTGTGGAAAACTCCGTCACAGCCAACATAAGTTAAAGAAGACTTACTGGATCATCAGTAACTGGTGAAGCTGTGTGGAAAACTCCGTCACAGCCATTGATTGCTTCACGCAAACTCTGGTAATCAAGAAGATCACCTCTGCATAGGGTTAGCCTCTCTTTTGCTCCTTCAAGCTCCCTCAAATGACAATTCTTTGGATCATCTATATACAAACAAACAAACAAAAAAAGACATTAAATTCTATAAGTACTCAAAAACAGAGTATATTAAAGGATTTAGAGTCAGTGAGTTCAAAATGATTGAGCTCGATATAAATTTTAATTTCTTTCAACATACGAGGAGAAAATGATGGGTTGAATTGAAAATATGATGAAGATGGAGTATTGTGTGCATACCAGGATTCCTTACAGTTCCCCTAACTGTGTAGCCTTTTTCTAGAAGAAGTTTAACAAGCCAAGAGGCGATGAAGCCTCCGGCACCGGTAACACAGACGACTCGGCCGGAAACTGACGGCATGCTACTTAATATTAATTTTCCGATGAGCTGAGTGATGAAGATGATATAGATAAGTTGAATTAGCTAAGGCTCTTTTCTTGGAAAGTAATATGTAAAACAGAGTGAATGTAGTGTGTTTATATAAGGGTGGTTTGGTACATGACACAAAAATAATAATTATTTGAATAAAATTTGAAGTTGATATATTAGCTAATTTTGAGTTTATATTATTTGTAGTGAAATTATATCCATATAGAAATAGGGGCAGCTTAAATACCAAATTCAAATGGAGGTCTTAAATTCTGATATATATATATTTTTGTGATGAAGTTTATTATAGCCAACTATCTAATCTTTCTTAAGATATAGTATTTAAAATTTGTCAAATTTTTATTACTTCTTTCCTCGTATATGAAAAGTTTATATATTTAAAAAAAAAAGTATTTATAACTTATTGCTTTTCTATCTCGCTTACCAAACGTATCCCATGTATGTAGTATATATTATGTATGTATACCAATTTTTTGGCTCAAACTTGTTGGTATAACATACTCTGATGTAAACAGAATACTTGCAACCCCTCAACCATTTGATCCTAATTATATTGAATTAAGTTATTTAAATCGACTAGAATAACTATAAACAATATATGATCAACAAGATTGTTAATGAACTAAAAAGGAGATTAGGAATAATTGCACGTTTGGTCCCTCAATTATTAATGAATTCTAATTTTGATCCTAATAATATTTTGCTAAGCATATTTAACCTTTCATAACTAAAATATTTCTTTTTTATCCTTTATATAAGAAATATAATTGATGTTTAGCGTATTTTTAGTACTATATCACATTAACTATGAAGTAACAATACATATTTTATATAATGCATCAATAATTGAATGGTTTTAACACTTAATAATGAGACATCAAAACTGTACTTATCAATTATCTGAAAGTCAAATATGCTTAACTAAATTACATGGATCAAAATTAAAATTTATGGATATTTGAGGGGCTAAAAGTGCTAATACCCCAAAATTAACTAGTTTACCTTTTTGGGTTATATTTTGAATTAACTTTACATATTTTAGACTAAATACCACTATTGTTAATTAGATTAATCAAATTAAAGTTATTAGCAGTCAAGAACAAACACCTTTAAGAAATTCCAGTGCTGTTGTTTCTTTCTCCGGTCAAGATATTGTAGTTGACGGAATGAGGTCACCGGCGTTATTTACCGATTAAATTAGTAAAAGTATGCTATTATTGAATAATCCATATGGTAATTTGATAATTAATTAATGTAATGTGAGTAATTAAGCTCTGAAGGTTCTATCAACAAAAGTGTTTATTGACTAATCCATATGGTAATTTGATAATTAATTAATGTAATGTGAGTAATTAAGCTCTGAAGGTTCTATCAACAAAAGTGTTTATTGACTTTGAAAGAGCAAATTAAAGTTCTAAAAGTTCAATATGTTTTGATAAAGCACAATATTTATTCAGAAAGACAATATTATTTGAGTGATTAAGACAATATTTAGATTATTCTAAACAAGAGGCTCAATATTTAATCCAAACAATATAAATTTTTCAATCTAACCAAATAATCTAGTGCTAAACTTCTAATTCACATATTAACGAAATTAATATAATATTTGGATTTAGTCTTTTATTCGTTGGTCCTTTTTTTCGTTCACTTCTTAAAATTCGTGATTTTTATTTTCATTCTCTATTCATATTAATTTCATTATTGAAATTATCTCAAAAAATTAAATCCTAAATAGTGTTTTGTACAATTTACTTTCTCCGAACCTTATTAAGGTAAATGTAAGGTCTGCATACAACATACTCTCCTCAGACTTTATTTGTGAAATTACATGGTTATGTTATTGTGAATTACATTCTTGAAATTACATACCAAAAAATTCAATCTTATATTTAATTTAAAAAGACAATTAATTAACTAAAAATAATGTATTTAAAGATATGTATAATATATTCATCGAGTTAATAAGAACATCATCAGTTATATGTTGAGGTAGAGAACACTAATTCTAAATTTAAAACTACAACATAAAGTATTAGAAATTAAATTCTAATATATTTTTGTACATTTTATCAGTTTTTCATTATAAATATAAAATTTAAATTTAAATCACTAAATTTGACCAAACTATTATTTAACCCTTCCAACTTCATTGATCCATTGCTTGTTGCGATCCTGAACCATGTGATCCTAATATTGAATTAAGTTGATAAATTTGACCGGAAGAACTATAAACATAATAATCAACAATTTTTTAATAATTTGAAGGTGATTAGGAATAATTGCATTTTCGATCCTTCAATTATGGATGATTCTTATTTGATCCTTACAATAATTTGTTAAGCATAATTAACATTTAATCAACTATAATATTTATTAATTTTATACGTGATTTTATTTTTGGAGTTATATGCCTTCAAATATGTTTAAGTAATAGTAAAAATTTAATATAACATTGATTCTTGAATAATTTAGCACATCATACATAATTCATTAAATTTGTAAAGATTCATAGTTTGAGAGATAAAAAATGCACATATCAATAAATTGAAGGTTAAATGTATCTAACTAAAATTTATTAGGATCAAAAATTGAAATGATCAATATTTGAGGGGCTAAAAAGCTAATATCTCAAAGGATTATGTGAGTATAACTTACATTTTCTTGGTTACATCCAGAATTTACTCTAACTTACATACTATAGACTATTCTTAATAATTAATATTAATAATCAGATTTAAGTATTAACAATCAAGAATAAACACTCTTAAGAAATGCTAAGAAATTCCAGCGTTCTTGTTTTCTTACTATAGTTGCCCGGAATAAGGTCACCCGCATATCTTATCAATAAAATATTACAAGTGTAATTTTTATTGACTCATATGATGATTAACAAACGTAATATATATACTTATAAATTAATTGAGTAATCTATCAATAAAATATTACAAATGTAATTTTTATTGACTCGTATAATATTTTGATGATTAACAAACGTAATATACTTGTTAAATTAATTGAGTAATTTAACCTGTGAAGGTTCTATCAACAAAAGTGTCTATTGAATTTTTGGATAAAGCACAATGTTTGTTGAGGAAGAATATCTAATAATGACTAATTTCTCCAAATACGTTTTTTTAAAATAACAATATATTTACTTTCGCTAAATTGAAAATTTTACGTTATTGGATTATTGATGTTCTTGTTAGGAATAATTATCTACTGCTAATTCACATATTAACGTTCTTAAATCTTAATATTTGAATTTAGTCTTTATTCGTGCTTTTTTTCTCTCTCGTTTATTTTTTTCTTTAAATTTCATCAATTACAATCCGGTTTGTATTTTCATTTTTTGTTTACATTAATTTCATTCTTGAATATTACCTCAAAAATTCAATCCTAAATAGTTCTGGTTTACTTTAAGGAAATAATTTGACTGAAACAATTTAGGAAAATTAATTTTGTGGCTTCAGAGTTACCTAAAGATACTTTTTTTTGTTCCTGTATAGGAATAGAAAAATGGAAGTTGTAATCCTATTTACTTTATTAAAATAATTTGAACAAAGAAATTTAGGAAAATTACTTCTATGGCTTAAAAATTACCTTTTGATACTTTCTTTTCAATTCTTGTTTCATGTATAAGGCTTTTGAGTTGTAACTTTATCAGTTTTTTTTTTTGTAGAAGTAATACTTCTAAGATCACAATCTGTTGGAGTAAATATTGATTCAAGCTAGAGTTAGCCTGAAAATTAATACATAGTGTAATCCTTTTACCTTGCTTCAAGTTAAGAGTTAACTTGAAGGGGATTTGTTTATTATCGTTGTACAACAAGGTTTAAAACCAAATCTTTAGGATTTTTTTTTGTAATCGAGTTTGGCTTAGTGTTTTAATAGAGGAGTTGAGTTTTAATTCCATAGAATCTAAGTGAATTGCAATTTTCATACTCAAAAAAAAAAGAAACATAATAAGAAATAGAAGAAATAAAGCTCAATTGCTTTATTGGTTATTTATGTATTTATTAATAATAATTGTCAGATGGTAGAAAGTCAGCCAGTTATTACTAAAAAACAATATTTAATGCTAAAATTGATAATTGTAACAATGGAGGCCTAAACTCAAACTTTATTTAGAAGCTTTAAACTTAAAAAATCATATTTACTAACGTGTTCCATTCTTCATAATTGACATTATTAAATTTTGAGAAATAATAAAAGAACAATATGCTACTATGATGTAAAAATATAAAAAGAACAACTTCAAATTTATAGAAAAAGATAGTAATAAAATATATCGCAGTAGTGACACATAACAAAAAAAGAAAATAACATGTGCAATCCGTGTTCAATATATTATATATGGTAACCCTAGCACAAAAAAAAAAAAAAAAAAACTAACCTATAGTCTAATTATAATACTAGAAAAGGAAATTAAGTGATGCACTATGAAATCAAAACATGATTGATTTTGCGTTTTGGAAGAAAAATTCAAATTTAGAATAGAATACCAAATTTATATAGGATTTGGAATTTACTTAACTCGTGTCTAATTAAGATTTGTAGTCAAATTAATATGATTTCTAATCCTAATTAAATTAGGCTTTACACTTTTATAAATAGGAATGATGCTAGGTATTTTCGAGCATTCAAATCATATAGAGCTGTTCTCCCAATTGTGGCATCAGCTTTTCAGCTACCTCGTGGAATGAAACTCAAATGCCCACCTGCAGTTGTTGCAGTCTGGCTAACACTGTTTTTGTGAAGACTATGCGGCCGCAACCATTAGTTTCAAAGATGTTTGTTATTGGTGCCTTGGGAATGGCAGCTAATAATCCATTAGGGATATGGAGGGAACACACTCAGAAGTTTTCATTATCATGGTTCATGCTGCTGTTCCCTTCATAGCTGTGTTGAGGAAATCAGTTGTGATGCCTAAAACAGCTATGGCATTAACCATTGCTGCTTCTGTATTGGGACAGATCATTGGCTCAAGAGCAGAGAGACTTCGACAACAACATATTCAGTGTAGTCCAACAATCGAAAGAATAACTAACATCAATCAAGTATCAATAATCGACTTCTAATGTAACTTTTGTATGTATGTTGTAATTAAAATTATAAATATAAATTTTGGAAGTTGGACCGAACTCGTACTTGACCTTCTAGTTCAACCAATGCGTATATCGCAGTAGTGACACATTATTGTTCAATATTTTATACTTCTATATATATCAATGGAAGCACAAAGAAACCTAAGCAAGAAATACTCTAATTATATTCCATAGAAAATTAGGAATAACATGTCATGTGGTGAAGATATGAAAGCACGCAACTGCACAATGAATCTAAGTTGCTCGTATGTTTCATATTCGGTGTTGCATTCGTGTCGATATAATATGAACGTAAAATTAGTATTGAATTTGATCAAATCAATTTTGGGTACTTTGACCAAAATCAACATATGATTTTCATAATCAAAACAAAAATAATGATGAAATTGAATAAAATGGAATAGCTTGTATAGAGAATTTCTGTGTCAGTGTGTTACCTTTCATCTCCTTACGGAATTCTCCTCTTGATCACTATTTTCTCCTTGGAATACCTAATAAGTTTCTCACATAATGTCTCATAATTTGACATATAACTTTCTTTAGGTATTTGAATTCCTGCAACCATATTCCAATCTGAATTTGTATACCTAAATCTCAAAATTTCAATTATGAAGGGTCCGACTTCTATATCTATATCCGTACGGTACATCTATACTTGAGTTCTAGTAACTTAGCTATGAATACCCCTACACATCATGTTGAGATTAGAACCAAAACATGATTGAATTTGCTACTTCTTTAATCCATTGGTGAAACAATAATTAAAATCACATCACCTGTCTACTCTTATTCCGTAAGCATGCATGAATATGGCCACAAATAATTTTAAACCTTATCCACCAAACACAAACGACTTCAATGTTTTGGAAATCTAAATCCTCCTTAGTTTAGTCTTATCTGAATTTCTTCATCTTACCAGTCTTGTTCTTATATCTCTACACATTAATTTATTTATAAACCAGATAGTATATGAATTTCAGCTCAGTTACACTTAGACATACAATGAAACCACAACCAATTTGAAAATCGGTTTCATAATTTGAATTTTATGGGTTCTGAATTCTCCAACATCAGTAATTTAATCATATACATATAAGCTGCCGAGTATTAGTAAGCACCAAGAGCAGCCTGTAGCTACATACAATAAATCTACAAGCATGACAAGCTCAGTTTCTTTTGCTGCTGATATATTCTAAGACTAACATCTCATTTCTCCAATCAATTGGATCACATCCCTTAATGGTAAACCTAATTTAGTATTACACTTACATCACACTGCTTTATGAAAATTCTTCAAGACTTCCAGCAGTTGAGTTTCTTCCCTATCCACAACAGAAATTTCCACTGATTCAGTGCCCTTCTACTCTGCGGTACTTTATGACCTGGAGATAAAAATTACAGCTCATTTGAGAAAAAACATTGAATATTCAGTTTAGAATGCAGTACTACGGGGTACAAGTGTAACAAACAGAAAGACCTTTTGGATGAAGAGATGTTTGGCACTGTCGAGGAGTTTCTTTTTGCTTTCTTCATTTAAGACCTGCTCCAGTTCATCAAACAAAAACATATAAAGTGTCAATAATGTGCATGAAATACACTTGGTGCCTGTTTAAGAGAGAGATTTTCCTGATACCATCCTTGAAACTAAGAAATGAGAGTACAACCACGTTATCCCCCTCAGACGGGAAAAGAGAAAATTTTACCAAAAGAGTGTATGTTCTTAGATACTTCCTCTTGGTATACCAATTCTTTGAGGTGTGGTGTAACGTGCTTGAAATTTCAAACTTCAACAACATTAAGAATTTGCAAATTGAGTAAATGTGAAACCTCCCTGTGGAATTTCCCGTGTACACAGTGAATTGTCTATCTTAGAAATCTTCTGGGAATACCAATTTCTTTTAGGTGGGGAGACTTGCTCTGATATGTCACATATTGACAACATTAAGAAGAGGAGGAAGGCTGATAATTAGCCTCAACTCTCCAGGTAGAGACATGCATAGATAGTTTCTTTTGGGTTGACTTATTTATCCAAACAAAGATTTACATAAATGGAAATTTTCAGCTACAAGTAGGACCAAATATATTGACATGTCTAAGGTGATGTGCTGGACAAATCCTAAAAAAATTGGTATCTACAAGTGAAGCACAACAATTGAAGCTGGATATCCCAAATGTTATAACAAAATTAGAATCAACACTTACGTAGCAGATGAAACAGCATGGCCCTGAAAGTCTAATCCATGGTCCTGTACAGATTGCACCGAAAAGAATAACATCAAAACATATACATAAATGCAACAAGAATATGAAATCTGTATGAGACAACAGTATATATCAGACGGGTAAAGAACCTTTTGAGTTGAATTATCTTCAAGCATCTCCCATTGTTCTTTATGTAGTCTCAATTTCTCTGCTTCACCATCATCATATACGACCTAAGAAGAGAAACACCAGAACAACTTCGGTCATTTAGAATTTTCAGGGGGAACTTTGGCAAAACATTAAAGCCAGTAAAACATGTGCAAGTTCGGTAAGATTTCTACTTCACGATCAGTTTATATTTCCCTTCCTTGGTTAGTTATGAATAAGGCTGTAACAAAGAGGTTTCTAAATTGTAAGGTCATCCCTGTATGTAAGAATGGATTTATGTGGCAGATCATGAATTTGAATAGTTAAATAGACTCGGCTATTCCTTAGTTTATGTGACCCCATTTGACACAACATGGAGATATAAGTATTAATTAACATATAAGTCACCTGAAATTATTTAGATAAGGAAACATATGATACTAGGTTTCAAACAGATCTATAAATATGAATGAGAAGTGTTTAAACATAAACAGTAACTCAAAGAAAATTATGAATTTAGCGAGGCAATGACAAGGCTTCATAATAATCTCATCACCTTGTGTTTCCTTTCCACAGGATCAAAAGAAGAAACTACTCCCTCGTAAAACCTACAAAGAGAAACATTAAGATGAGAAAATGTAGCAGATTCTTCCTCCTTATTCAAGATAAACTAATACTGGAATTGGTAGAAATGAAATTGAAATGTCATCTGACACACCACGAGTCACTATATAGGGTTTCTAAACTACAGTCCAAACTGAGTATATCCACAGTAACTCATCAATTTTTACTGTGTTATGTTTGCTGAGGAATTGTGAGCCAACAAGTACTTGCAAAAAGAATAATTCAAAATGAATCAAATATATAGAATAGTAATATTGCCAGCATCATTAGCCTGTTTCAAACTTTCATACAAGAGGCAACCAACAGGAGAAATCTACCAAAGGTAAATACTATGATCGGTTAAATTGTAGTGGAGGTTGGTTGTTTGATAGGTGGGTGATCCTTTTGGATGGAGAATGAGGCAGAGAGGAGAAAAAGGAAAAGAGAAAGGGACCATGTTATTGATACATTAGTATGAATGGTTTAGAGTAAATTGAAAAATGACAGATATTTTTTCACATACTTGTGATCTGAACAGAAAGGATACTTTAACTATCCTGTAAGCTACATGCACAACCAATTGTAATCCATAATTCTTTTGTTAGCCTAGCCAAAAAGATGTAGCACAAGAAAATATCAGCTTTTTAGACAAACAAACTGCATTGGAAACTCAGGAACCCATTAACAACAAAAGGTTACAGTCTGACTCTACCTATGACCGCCATAATATGCACGAAACTCTGCTTAAAGCATCAAGGATCATGAACTAACTTATACTTCATTTATCCTGTTTTATGTGACACGCTTCCCTTTTTAGCCTGTCCAAAATGAAATGACACCTTTTATAATTAGAATTTAGAAATAATTTAAATTTGAACTTCTCATTTTACCCTCTATGACATGATTTTATAGCCACAGAAAAATCTATGGCATGTTTTAGACGACAAGTATCTAAAGACGTTCTTTCTTTCTTAAACTTCGAGCCCAATAGAAAACTGAGACATATATTGGGATAGAGGGAGTAACTCAAGAAATATTGAATGAACCAAGGAATAATGCAAGCTACAAAAAAACACATGCTAGAATTCTTGCAATACCATCAAATCCAAAGACATAGGAGTATAAGTAACTGGAGGAACGAGGTTCTTGCACATAGCCTAGCAGGCAAGCCAATATTTTAGAGCATAAACTCGATAACTGAAGGCTAGATCAAGTGCTGAAAAGTGTGTATGTGTGCAGGATGGTTGGGTGGGTGAGTGTGATTAGTACAACAAATTTACAATGATTTGCAGTGCTCATATCAATATTCCAAAGTACTTACTTTTCATCCAATGGCCACCAAACTTTTATTCTAGTGCCAACCAGTTCCTTACCATAATCTTTGATGGTACAAGTCCTTTTAGAATCCTAAAACAAAAAATTAGAACGACGAGTGCTTCAGACATAAAAACACTTAGAACCACTTTCTAATACAAAATCTGTCGGAAACAATAGTATATCAGATGTGTAGAGAACCTTTTGAGATGAATTGTCTTCAAGCATCTTCCATCGTTCTTTATGTAGTCTCAAAATCTCTACTTCACCATCATCATATACGACCTAAAAACGGAAACACCAAACAACACTGGTCATTTGGAACTTTCAGGAGGATTTTTTGCGAAATGTTAAAGCCAATAAAATATGGTTCAAGTTAGATAATGCTACTTCACGGTCAGCATATTTAAGAACAAGGTCTACAACAAAGATGTCCCCAAACTGTAAAGTTGTACCTGTATGTAAAAAGGGATTTACATGGCAGATCTTAATTTTGAAGAGTTAAATTGATTTGGCTATTCCCTAGTTTATCCGACCCCATTTGACTTAACATGGAGTTAGTTTTACTTGCAGGTATACTAACAGTGGTAGGAGAACTTTTTTGGGAACATATGATACAAGGGTTTAAACTGATCAAGGATGTTGAATTGTTGTTGTTGTGGAGTTGTACATGCATTAAACATTAAAATATATCCCGAAATGAGAAGTGTATAAAATAAAATGAAACATATAAGTAACTTAAAAAAAACATTCTAAATTATAGAAACAATGACAAGAATTTATAAAATAAATAATATTGTCACCTCGTGTTTGTTTGTCTCAGAATCAAAAGAAGAAATGACTCCCTCGTAAAACCTATAAAGAGAAACTTTAAGATGAGAAATTGTAGCTAGATTCTTCCTTCTTATTCAAGATAAAGTAAAATAAAAATTGGTAGATACAATGGCATGAAGAACAAAGAGATATTCAAAGTTGTGCGAACAATAATGGCATTAAACTCATGAGCATACGATGAAACTCGGGGAAAGAGTGATAGAACATAGAGTAACAGAAATCAGTTCAGATTTATGCCTGATAGATCTACAACAGAGGCTACATTCCTGCTAACTCTTTGATGTGCCGTGAAATTACAGCACATTCTATGTCATTTACAAAGACTTTTCATGTCCTTAATGCTTTTTAGTATATGATTCTTATGTTATTTTACATCTTGTAGATATTTTGAGGTGGGACACCAAAAGAGGGAAAAAGTGAACAAACACGTCAAAAGATTGAACCGTTCTGTGGACCGCCGCAAAACCAGACTGCACACCGCAGAATGGGTCTGTCAGCCACAAAAAGAGACAGAATATAAAGGACTTTGAAGAAATGCGATGATCTTTTGTGGTCCCATTGCTGTTCTGCGGACCGCATTCCGGTCTGCGATCAAGAATAACATGTAATGAATTTCATTTGCAAACCACATTCTAGTTTTGCGGAGCAACATCAAGACCACACTTTAGGAAGAACTTAAGTGTAGCCCAAAATTGAAATGTAATTAGTTTCTCCTACTCCAAGTTGGTTTTGAAGAGCTAGCTAAGATAAACCTGCTAAATAGTCAAGCGACATTAGTGCGCAATTGAGATTCCAAGGCTAACTACTTGTTCCATGATTATTATTAGTTAACTATTTGTAATGTATTGTTCTTGATGATAACCAATTCCATAATTTCCATATCTCTTGTTTTCCTTTCTTGCGAGTTCATTGATCATGGTGTGAAACCATAATGAGACTAGGTGTTAAAAAAAGATGAGGTAAACCTAAACTCACGTGGAAGAAAGTTGTTTTGGAAGACCTAAAATTTCTTTAAATCCATGCAGATTTAGCTAAAAATACAACACAATGGAGGAAAAATATCTATATAGGTGATATCAACTAATTGTGAATATGTTTTAGTCATGTTAGTTCGTTTATTAAGATCCAATGCTTTTCTAGGAGTAATATCGCCAGCAACATAAGCCTGTTTCAAACTTTCATACAAGAGGCAACCAGCAGGATAAATCTACCAAAGGTAAATAATATGATCGGTCAAATTGTAGTGGAGGTATGTTGTTTGATAGGTGACTGATCATTTTAACTGAAGAATGAGGCAGAGAGGAAAAAAAGGAAAAGAGAAAAGGACCATGTGATTGATACATTAGTATGAACGGTTTCGAGTAAATTGAAAAATGACGGAGATATTTTTTCACATACTTGTGATCTGAACAGAAAGGATACTTGAACTATCCTGTAAGCTACATGCAGAACCAATTGTAATCCATAATTCTTTTGTTAGACCAACAAGAAAACATCAGCTTTTTAGACAAGGCCTTTTCGAATTGGAAACTCAGGAACCCATTAACTAAAAGGTTACAGTCTGACTCTGCCTATGACTGCCATAATATGCAGGAACCGTCTGCAAGTTTTAACTCTGCTTAAAGCATCAAGGATCATGAACTAATATATACTTCATTTGTCCTGTTTTTATGTGACACACTTCCCTTTTTAGCCTGTCCAAAAGAAATTACACCTTTTACAATTAGAAACATAGAAATAATTTAAATTCGAACTTCCCATTTTGCCCTCTATGACATGATTTTATAGCCACAGAAATATCCATGGCATGTTTTAGACGACAATTATCAAAAGTCGTTCTTTATTTCTTACAGTTTGTGCCCAATAGAAAACTGAGACATATATTGGGACAGAGGGTACTACTCAAGAAAAATTGAATGAACCAAGGAATAATACAAGTTACAAATAAACGCATGCTAGTATTCTTGAAATACAATCAAATCCAAAGACATAAGAGTATAAGTAACTGGGACAAACGAGGTTCTTGCACATAGAGCCTAGCAGGAAAGCCAATATTTTAGAGCATAAACTTTATAACCGAAGGCTACATCAAGTTGCTGAAAAGTGTGTGTGTGCAGGATGGTTGGGTGGGTGAGTGTGATTAATACAATAAATTTACAATGATTTGCAATGCTCACATCAATATTGCAAAGTACTTACTTTTCATCCAATGGCCACCAAACTTTTATTCTATCGCCAACCAGTTCCTTACCATAATCTTTGATGGGACGAGGCCTTTTCGAATCCTGAAACAAAAAATTAGAACGACGAGTGCTTCAGACATGAAAACACTTAGAACCACTTTCTAATATGAAATCTGTCAGAAACAACAGTATATCAGATGGGTAGAGAACCTTTTGAGATGAATTGTCTTCAAGAATTTCCCAACGTTCTCTATGTAGTCTCAATTTCTCTACTTCACCATCATCATATTCGACCTAAAAAAGGAAACACCAAACAACACCGGTCAGTTGGAACTTTCCGGAGGATTTTTTGTGAAATGTTAAAGCCAATAAAATATGGTTCAAGTTAGATAATGCTACTTCACAATCAGTATATTTAAGAATAGGGTCTACAACAAAGAGGTCTCTAAACTGTAAGGTTGTACCTGTATGTAAAAAGGGATTTACGTGTCAGATCTTGAATTTGAAGAGTTAAATATGATACAAGGGTTTAAACTGGAGTTAGTTTTACTTGCAGGTATATTAGCAGTGGTAGCAGAACTTTTTTTGGAAACATATGATACAATGGTTTAAACTGATCAAGGATGTTGAATTGTTGTTGTTGTGGAGTTGTACATGCATTAAACATTAAAATACATCCCAAAATGAGAAGTGTATAAGATAAAATGGAACATATAAGTTACTTAATTTTTTTTTTCTAAATTAGACAAACAATGACAAGAATTCATAAAAATAAATAATCTCGTCACCTTGTGTTTGTTTGTCTCAGAATCAAAAGAAGAAATGACTCCCTCGTAAAACCTGTAAAGAGTAACTTTAAGATGAGAATTTGTAGCTAGATTCTTCCTTCTTATTCAAGATAAAGTAAAATCGAAATTGGTAGATACAATGACATGAAGAACAAAGAGATATTCAAAGTCGTGCGAACAATAATGGCATTAAACTCATGAGTATACAATGAAACTCGGGGAAAGAGTGATAGAACATAGAGTAACAGAAACCAGTTCGGATTTATGCCTGATAGATCTACAACAGAGGCTACATTCCTGCTAACTCTTTGATGTACTGTGAAATTACGGCACATTCTATGTCATTTACATAGACTTTTCATGTTCTTAATGCTTTTTTAGTATATGATTCTTATGTTATTTTATATTTCGTAGATATTTTGAGGTGGGACACCAAAAGAGGGTAAAAGTGAACAGACACGTCAAAAAATTGAACCCTTCCGTGGACCGCCACAAAACCATACTGCGCACCGCATAATGGTTCTGTCAGCCACAAAAAGAGACAGAATATAAAGGACTTTGAAGACCAAAATGTGATGATCTTTTGAGGTCCCATTGCTGTTCTGCAGACCGCATTCCTATCTGCGATCAAGAATAACATGTCATGAAGCCCATTTGCAAACCACATTTCTAGTTCTGTGGAGCAACATCAAGACCACACTTTAGGAAGAACTTAAGTGTAGCCCAAAATTGAAATGTAATTAGTGTCTCCTAGTTGGTTTTGAAGAGCTAGCTGAGATAAACCCACTAAATAGTCCAGCGACATTAGTGGGCAATTGAGATTCCAAGGCTAACTACTTGTTCCATGTTTATTATTAGTTAATTATTTGTAATGTATCGTTCTTGATGATAATCAATTCCATAATTTCCATATCTCTTGTTTTCCTTTCTTGCGAGTTCATTGATCATTTTACCCGCTTTCTAGATAGATTTTATCTTTATTATTTTTAAACAAAATCAAATATTTAAAAATCATTTGGTTAGCTTAATTGGTGACAATTCCATAACTAGCTTGGTTGCCCTAGTATATTGTTCCATGTGGGATTCGACCCCGACTCTTAGTTGGGTAAATTTTATTGCAACGACCACGTACACTTCTCTTTGAGAAGTGGATTTGGACGTCATCACTCTTCTAACAAGATTGATGGAAGTTTATTATGAGAAGAGACATACCTATTGGCTATCTGTTCATCAACCCAAATAAAGGATAAGAAGAAGTACCACAGAAGGTCCTTTGGTGGGTGATGGAGGAGAAAGGAGTTCATAATAAATATGTAAAATTCATAAAGGACATGTATGAAGGAGTTGTCACTGGCGTGAGAACTAGTAAGAGATACAAAGGAGTTGATTTTCCTCTAACCGTGGGTTTACACCAAGGATCGTCATTGAGGCACTACTTGTTTACTCTAGTTATCAATGAACTAACCAACATAATACTATGTGAGGTCCTTCACCATTTGCTGATGAAATTGTGTTAATCGACGAAACCAGTAAGGGTGTCAACCGAAAACTTGAACTGTTGAGAAGCACTTTAGAGAGCAAGGGTTTTCGGATACGATGAGTAAAAGTAAGACTAAATATATGCACTAAACTCTAAAGTTTAGTCAACATGAGAAGAACTAAATTGAGGTGAGACTAGACTGGATTGACGTGCCTAAATGCAAACAATTTAGATATCTAGACTCTCGTTGTTCCCGAAGGATGAAGTGATAAATGAAGATGTTACTCAATAGAATTAAAACTGAATGATTTAAATGGAGAATATTATGTGATAGATTGTAAGCTTTACATAATAATTATAAGGCGGACAATGAATGTTGGATCTCTAAAGTGCAACATATCCATAAGATAAGTGTCGCAGAGATGCGATACTAAGATGGATGTGTGATCATGCCTAATTATATAAGACTAAAAATGACGGATGTGTGATCATGCCTAATTATATAAGACTAAAAATGACCACATTCGCTAGAAGGTGCAAGTAGCATACATTAATGATAAAATGAGAGAAGGTCGCTTGAGATGGTTTTGTCATGTCCTACATGACTTCCAGATTACATAGGGGTTAAACCATAATGAGAGTAGGTCGCTTGAGATAGTGTGACTCTGCCTACAACTGCCATCACGTGGAGGCATGGTCTCCAAGTTTGAACTCTGCTTACAGAATCAAGGATCATGAAGTACCACATAACTCAAGAAATACCGAATGAGCCAAGGTAGAAGACAAAGTAATGGATAAAACCCATGCTAGTACTAGATCTATACCATCAATTCAAAAACTTATAGGATTATAAGTATGCCATCGAAGGAGATTCTTGCACATAAAGCCTAGCAGGCAAGGCAATGTCTTAAAGAACAAACTCAATAACTGAAGTTTACATCAAGTTTCTAAAAAAGTGCGCGTGCAGGATCGTTGGGTGTGACTAGTACAATAAATTTACAATGGTGTTGCAGTCCTCACATCAATATTTTAAAGAACTTACGCTTGCTCCAATGGCCACCAAACTTTTATTTTAGCGCCGATCAGTTCTGCACCATGATCTTTGCTGGTACGAGCCCTTTCAGAATCCTGTGCAGCTCACAAGTAAAAAGGAGAATTGCAAAAGGAAAGTAATAATTTGTTCATTGCAAAAATAGATTAGCAAAGATCTTGAAATAACTATTACTGAGCTGTACGGTTGTCAACCTTATCTCCAGATTCTTCAGTATTAGTTGTTTTCTTCTTCGTCTTCTTCCTCTGTTTCATTCCAAAAATTTGTTGCAGTGTTGGCTCCTTGTGTTCTTCGAGGTTTCCTTCTTCATTTTTTATGCTAGATTCAGATTTTCTCTCTGCGTCACAATCTGAACCAGACTCATTCTTCCTTGAGTCGCTTCCTCGTTTTCTTTTGGCACATAGTGTGCGCTTGGTTCTCTCTCCCCAAGTGAGACCTAAATGAAGAGAATCTTTTTTCTGAACTTGGGATTGCGGCATATCTCCTATTGGAATTAACACAAGCAGCTCATCATCGTCTTTTATCGGGATCTCTTTTCTCTTGGGCTGACACAAATGACCATGACTACCTGTAAGTTCATGACTTCCAGTCCCTTCCTGGTTTTCTTTTGGCACATTTGTTGTTGGTTGCACATCTTCTGGATTGTCAGGTTTCATGATGTTTGTTGTACAAGTATCCTTTAGCTTCTCCCTATGAGTATCATCCTGCAGCACTGGTTCACAAAATTTAGCCTCAGATGGACCAACTTTTACAGGATGACCTGTAAGTTTATGACTTCCAGTCCCTTCCTGGTTTTCTTTTGGCACATTTTTTGCTGGGTGCACATCTTCTGGATTGACAGGTTTCATGATGTTAGTTAAACAAGTATCCTTTAGCTTCTCCCTGTGAGTGTCATCCTGCCGGGCTGGCTCACAACATTTAGCCTCAGATGGACCAACTTTTATGCGATGTACAGTATCAGGTGCATTTTCAGTTGCCATCTGATAAAAAAAATAAGAGAAGAGGAAACGAAAAAAATCTGTTAATACTATTATCTATTCACAACTGAAACTGTTGTAGCGTCCTAGTAATAATTAAACACAATAGAAGCATTTAGTCTCCTTGGCATCCCCCTGCTCTTTGGGCCAAATATTGCATTAGAGCCAAAACTAAAATCTTGTTAACTAAATTCAACACTAGAGTATATTCTAATGTAAGTTGAGTGGAGTTATTTTAATGTTGGCTCTAACTCCATTGGGTGATGTATGTTTACAATAAGGATAATTGACATGAGTATGCAAAGAGAAAAGTTCTTTAAAAACTGTATGTTTCTGTAAAGATATGGCACTTGGGTCTAACTAAACCCCAGAAGCAAGCTTATGAAAGGCAGGATAGCCAAGTTCATATAAGCACACCACTCCATTCACGCCCAAATGGAGCTTGGACCAGGAGCCCAAACAGGGATGGAGTTGGCTCTGAAGTTTGATATCTTTCTTTATTATGTCATTTACTTTTCAAAATCTAACTGCATACAACGATACCATTTTCGGTGCAATTTGTCAGTGACAAGCTTCCCGGTGCTAATTATAATGTACCGTACTAGGTTTAAGACTATGAACGATAACAATCTTATTCTAAGGCATAATGAACTAAGGATGTGGTTGGCATTTATACGGAGCAAAACTGCAGTAATGAGACAGAGGTGCTAATTTTATCAACAATATGAAGTTACTGAGTATCTAGTCTACCATCGCTCACAAGAAAGAAGGAAAAGCCGACATTTTTAATCATGATGTTTATGCCCACTTATATGTGTAAATGAATGCTTGGATGTATAGACAATGACAGTGAAGTATCAACATTAAACAAAGCATCATATCAATAAACATTTCTTTAGAAAAGCAAGCAGCCATTGTTTTAGGTGTAGACAAGATAGTTATGAATACAACATACCATTTCTTTTCCTTTTGGCATTTCATTGCATAATAAGGCAACCATTTCAGCATAGTCACCAGAATTTAAGCTCATTGACTTTAGGGCTTCTGCAAAGTAAGGTTTAACAATGGCAGCACAGTCTTTTAGGACTTCCTCCACCAAGTTTGATGCAACGGGTGAATCCATCTGGATAAAAGAAACTACTGGATTAGAAAAGTGCCAAAGAAATATTCTTAACAAAGAGGTTCATAGGAGATTGATTATTACCTGATTATCAATTTTGAGACTATCAAGAAGAAGCCGTAGAAGCTCTACTGAGATTTCATCACTGCCTTCTATGAGCCGAGTCATGATTTCTTTCATCCAAGTGAATATATTATGAGGATGGTAGGGCCTTCATAGAAAATATTAACATAAATATTACTATAGCCAGCATCTCAGAGAAATATTATCTCTAGAATAACCTTATGCTCATACACTGGCACAAAATGGCATGGTTTACAATGTCAACAGTTTCCTACATGCTTAGGTGTGACTCAAACGGAGTATATGCAAGCAACTGAATAGCACGTACGGTTGAGCAGTGTTTCAATGCATAAGGGTATTTCAGATTACCACCTTTGGGAGCTAGTCAGTGCCCAGTGGCAGAGCTTTGTCCAAAGGGTGTTGATAAAATTACTTTTAATGGATAAGCAGTTAAAAATACAAAACACACTGCAACATCCTTATGAAATTTATATTTCACCCAAATTTAATCCGAAGAGTAATTGACTTTGTTGCTGGAAAGAAACAAACCAGAACTGTACATAACATTGAAGAATCAGAGAATAATGATAATATCCATGGAAAAGAGAATTTTGACAGAATACCTGATGACCTCGAGAAAAAGTCTGAATATCTCGATGATTAGCTTTTCGTTTTCGAGGTCCAATACCACTGCACTTAACCTTACTTTTGCGAATATTTCCAGAACTCGGACCACCTTCCGGTAGCTGCGGCTAGTAACATCAGCTAACTTTTTTAACGCCATTACAGTTTGCCGGAGAATTTCCTGACAAAGAAATTGGCCGGGGTGAAAAAAGGAAAAAATATTGAAGTAAAAACAGAAAGATAAGTTAGAATGGTATAGTTGTACCTCCATTTGTCTATGATCATTGTAAGGGTAATTTGGGGCATATATTCGAGAAATTTCAGTGATACAAGAAATCACTGAAACTTTGACATCTTCACTGGTATGCCCCAATAGCTCATTCGTAACAAGTGCTTTCATTAAAGGTTGAATTGCACTTGTGGTCGAATCAAATGGGTCCTGACCTACCATTTTCAGTAAAGACTCAACTTTCTGACAAAAAGAAAAGGGGAAAACAGTAAGTCATAAATTGCATGAATTTAACAGGAAAAAAAAAGATTATCACTTCCATTTTCCAGTTCCATCTCATTTTTTTTTTTTTGTGATTTCATCTCATTCAAATAAAAAATTGATCTTTACCTGAAGAAGTTTGAAGAGCTCATCAATGGAAGAGGGAGGATTCATGAGGCTCATCCCATAAGCTGTGAACTCGTCTTCCATCTTTTTCCAGTCAGCACAGGAGGAGCAAGAACTAGCCATTGCCAGAAGAATTCTGTTTCAAAAACAAGAACTGTAGCAAAAATTAACACTTAAACCAAGAACTGCAGAGTAGCAAAATAACACTTATACCAAGAACTGTAGCAAAAGTAACATTTAAACGAAAAGATTATTACAAAGTGACAAATGGCAAGCATGTATTTGGGGGGGTTGGAATTCGTGATCTTTTCAGGGGTTTTTGTTTCTACCACTCACGTTTTTTTCAATTTGCTTACTTGTATGCAATGGGAACGTTAGTACCTATGCAAAAGTGCAAACAGAGTAAATTGCCAAATGGGGAGTTTCCACTTTCAACTTTAATGTTGAAGTGATGAGAGGAATTGACAGTTTTATCCTTTAAATGTTATTTGGAATTTGAGTACTTTGGGTAATGTCTGAGGTATAATATTGGAAAAGTACCACGCTGTGGCGCCTTATAACTTCTTTTAAAATATTCATGTGACTTACACTTGTCTTACGTGACAATTCATGTGATATATTTTTGTCCTATGTAAATTTATTTGAGATACTTTTATCCTAACATGATAATTCACGTGAAATACTCTTGTCCTAATATGACAATTCACGTGAAATATTTCTGTCCTAACATGACAATTCACGTGAGATACACTTTTCCTACTCGACAATTCATGTGAGATGCTTTTGTCCTAACATGACAATATACGTGAGATACACTCTTCCTACACGACAATTCATGTGAGATACTCTTGTTCTAACATGACAATTCACGTGAGATACACTCGTTCTACATGACAATTCACGTGAGATATTCTTGTCCTAACATGACAATTCACGTGAGATACACTAATCCTACATGACAATTCACATGAGATACACTCGTCCTTAATGATAATTCACATGAAATACACTCATTCTAAATGACAATTCATATGAAATACACTCTTCCTACATGACAATTCACGTGAGATACACATTTCCTACAACAATTGATTTAAATTATTTACATAAGACTTGTGTATTTACTTGTTTAACTTTATACAAATTTAATATATTTATACACATTCAAAAATTAATAACATAAATATCAATTTGCAAGTTAAAAGAGCATGTCTATATTATTTAATTTTATATCACGAAACCAAAACCAAACACAGAATTGCAACGAACCTTAATTTTCGGTAACACACAGCAAGAGATATTATACAAACCAGGTAGGGGCCAGGTCACTTCCGACGTGGAAAAGCACCAGGTTGTTGAGAACCCGCCAACTCATCAAAATGCCACGTCACCCTGGGAACCTACTAGCTTCTCCGATCCTACGTGTCTTACGGGTCAGGTCTATCGGATCATCAAATCGGGAAAGGAATATCCCGGTTAGGTCGGAATTCGAACTCGTAATCGGAATGCAATCGGAGCTCCACCAGCTAGCAGCAGCAACAACAACAGCAGAAATCAAGTCCAAGGAGAATAGTACACAGAAAATCCCTTAGCCGATTCTCCGAGTCGGATCTGAAACTTCCGTTTTGGGAAAGGAAATGGTTCCCGTGCTACTGTTGTTGATGTCACTCTCCTTTTACGGACTTCTTTTTCTTTTTCCTCAATCTCATCTCTGATTTCACATCCTCTTATATCTCCGCTGCGTCAGAAGTTGTGCAGGTAATTGGTTTGTTTCCGCTGCCTCAGAAGTTGTTCGTCATTTGTTTCCGCTGCCTCAGAAGTTGTGCAGGTAATTGGAATGTAGCAGTTTGTATTCATAATGAAGATCTCTATTCGGACATGAACTCTTCCACTTTTGGGAAAGAAACAGCTTATATGGTATATGTTCAGAAGTTCCATGGAATCACGTATCTAATTTGCTCTGTAGGTAGACATGATTGCTTATACTAATACTAATAAATACGCTCATATTCAGAAGGCTTTTTATCGTTGCAAAAATAAGCTGATTTTCGTTTTTACACATTTTGTTTTATGCTTGCTTGGAACCTGACTTTCAACAGAACTCATTGCTAAGTCCAATTTGTCTTTTCTATTTTAAGCTAAAAAACACAATTTTGCAATGCATAGCTCCTTTGAGCTTCGATTAACTTCAGTTATACATACAACCTTTAACCATTGCTGTGGCATTTAGTGCTACTGTTATCTGAGATGATTTCTTATGCCGGTTGATTAATGTATTTGTAGGTTACATATGGGTCCGTGTTAAGTTGATGCATGAGAGGAACAAAATTTCGATTGAATTCCCATATGATGTGCCCTATGATTCTGACAGTGGGCAAGAGAAGAAGTTAATGGTCGAGTGACAAATAAGAGTAGTAGAATATCATATTTGATGAAAGGAAAAAGAAAACAATAATTTGAATCCATAGTTGTGGATACTGAAACCAGTATGGGGTCTATGTTGTCTTAACACAATGAAAAAAGATGGAACTAATTGATTAAACTTCCGAAAGTCTTCCATGGAAAAGATGGGGTTATCCCACCTTCCGAAAGATGTCAACTTTCCAATGACAACGTGGAAACAGAGTACTCTGCCCCTCAATTTCATGCTTTGGTTGCAAAAGCAGCCTTGATAAGTTTATCATTATTTAGATCAGGAGGTCCTTTTAGTTTTGATTCTCTCTTGGAAATGGAATTCGAAGAAGAAGAGAAAACCTTTTTCTGAAAACTAATCATCTAGTAAGCAACGAGGCAATGGGAAATGAGTGGTTGGAAAC
>JAJONR010005418.1:0-39189 GCA_029582245.1 Solanum etuberosum | reverse complement strand
CTAACTGAGCATAATGGTAATAAGAGTTCGTGATGGATTGTGAGGGGATGCAACTATATAATAAGATTGTTGGTTAAGCGAATTTTATATAGTAATTATGACTTGCGAATATCTAAGGTTGTGATTTTCTAATATTTGGTGAGTAGCGTGGTTGTATGGAAAGTTTTAAGAGATGGTGGGACACCACTCGAATAGAATTTAAAAGAGCTAGAGTCATAATGAAGGAAAAATAGTGGGATGTAGTACAGCCTTTAGAGAGAGGTGAGGGCAAGAATATTTTATTGATTGCAAAGGCTAAAGAGATATCTTCAGAGGGCTAGATAATTGGGTTCAGAGACGCGTGATTTCATTCGTTTTGCTGTGACTATGGTAATAGTGTCACAAGTCCGTCAGATTGGTTAAAAACTATTGGAAAAGACGTAAGAAATGAGGGTACAGACATTAGCTCGAGTGTGATGATAAGTGCTTGTTTTGTTTTGAGTTTAGTAATGAGTACGATTGAATTGTTAGCGAAAGATATTATGAGATCGATGGAGATGCGATCCATGATAATGCGAAGATCCATGAATTCATAAAAATCTTCAAGGTATAAGCTAATGTTGATAGATAAGGGGATTGTGTTATACGGTTGAATTTACAATTCAGATTTTTTCATTGAAAGACTACATTCGTGGTGATATATTTTGTCAAGGTATGAATTTGCAAGGTGAGGAATGATCAATTGTATCAGGTATTGAGCATTTAAAAGGACTTACACCTGGGTTGAGTCGTAAAGTTGATTACTGTTGATTGTTAAAGTACCTAAGAAAAGGTTTTCATTTAAAAAGTATTGGGTTAAAGTAAGGTAAATGGTCGGAGTGGTTATGATGGTCGTTAGTATTGATAGTGTGGGCTTCACTTGAAGGATGTGAAAAGTATGTGGAGTCAGGTGAATGGAATTGACTGGTATCAACTCTTTAGAGGAAAACCTTTAGTGTTATTCAATATTTATTCCGTAAAATTGTTATGTGACCATCTATTGTATTTTGTACATGGTTGTGAGTATGATTCACTAGCTAAGCTCATGTGTGTTTTCACTTTTGTAGGTGGATCCCTAGTGGTGGATCAAGTGTACCGATCCTGCGATGTTCTCTTTGTTGAGTGAGATGATTGGGAAGACTTGGTTATTTCATATGACATATTTGGTGTTGTCATGGAGTTGTTAAAATATTTCAGTGGTTTTACATGTACCACATTGCTTATGAGAGTTTATAGAAGAGCTACCATGCGTAATTATGGTTGTCCGACAATCTTAATATTCATCTAGTCGTCGAGGTCATATATCGATTATGTGTGGTTGAATGTGGGGATCATTTGAGTCCAGTTCTACTGTTCTTAAGAGGTAATCTACAATTACAACATCTAACATTTCGATAGTGTTGTTGGAGGGTTTGTATGCTTGGACATATCCCTCGATGAGTATCTGATGTCTAAAGATCAAATTTTTATAACTTACGCTCATGGAAATTTATGTTGTGAGAAGGAGATGTTGATAAGAACTATGATTGTTTGAGTATTATGAGTGTGTGTTGGTTGGTTTAGGTCCACCTCTAATTTTAGCGAGTATTGATTTAGAATTTTATCATGGTTATGTGAGAAAGGATTCGTCCTGATGTTTGTGTCAAGTCCTTGATAACATGTTGCAGACATGTGTACGATCAACTTTGGTGGTTATTGGGAATAGCTTTGTTGTTAATTAAGTGTACATACAATAATAATTATCACTCGAGTATTGTGATGACTTCATTGAGGCATTGTATGGAAGGATGTGTAGGTATTCAATTGGTTGGTTTGGGGACAGAGATTATATCATAAATTGAGACTTAGTTTTGTTAAACAAGACCTTCGGTATGAGGAAGAATCGATTAAAATTCTTGATCGCGATGTCCAAAAGCTAAGGACATGCGAGACAAGTATCCCCAGTTGTTCAGCGATTCAGGTACTACTCTACCCTTACTTTAGCCAGTCTTTCCTAGTTGATCACTCGGGGACGAGTGATGGGTAAATTGGTATCTATTGTAACGACCTGATTTCGTCGTTAGGGAAAAGCCAATGGGGAAAGAATTGGGGTCAGAAAACTGTTGAGTAGTAACTTGGGAATTCCTAGCCTAGTCAAGATTTGGACGAAATCTGAGTCAGTGAGGTCTAGGAAAATCTGGTAATGAATGAGAGATCTAATTATGAATTTGATCACATGAGTAGATAACTAAGATGTTAAGAAACCCGTACGACTTTACGAAATCGAATTCGGGAGAGTGGAACCCCCGAAACTGATCTTAGCGTGAACGGGTTGTTTTGAATGTCATGGATTGAAGGTGTGTTGTGAAATGGAGGTTTGAAACTCTAATTCCGACGTTCTGTCTTCGCGCAAGCCGTCAAAGCGGGATTAGTGCCGCCAAAACGGGGCCGCTGTAGCGGGATGAGTCCCGTTGTAGCGGGCCAGTCGTGAAATAAGTCGGTATTAAAACTCAAAAACGTTATTTTTCTGCAAGTTTCGTTCTTGAGAGCTAAGGGACGACCCAGGGTTATTTCTTGAAGGTTTTCCACGACTTTTGGTGCTAAAGATAAGGATTTTACTCCCCTAATCCATTTTTCGATCCGTAAAACGTAAATTCATGGGTAATTATCGTTGGGGGAGGGTTTTGGCCTGAAGTTAATGGTGGAAAAATCCCTAAGTTGGGTATTGGGATCATGGGTTTGGCCTAGGGTTGATAATTTCGATTATAATCCGGGTAATTAGGCTTCATTTATTGATCCCTGCATTATATTGATTGTTTGTAGACCAAGAACAAGCGAAAAGAATCCGGAAGAGGAAGAATCAAGTTTCTTAGCGGATTCAAGCTTTGTTCGAGGTATGTGATGGTAGTGATTTCATGTTTGTGTGATATATGTTAGTAATTGCTTCATTGTATTGCATGTATGTATGTGAATGTTGCATTATTGATCACACCTAATGTAAATGAGTATGAACGAATAACTATATGCCATGAATCACCTCTTAATTGTATGATTGTGAGAATGTACATTGTGATTGTGATTGTGGTATGTTGAATGAAGCGGGTGTCACGATCCGACACACTAACTGGGATCGGATGTCACGTACCGACATACATATTAGATCGGATGTCACGTACCGACATACAAATTGGAACGGGTGTCACGATCCGACACACTAACTTGGAACGGGTGCCACAATCTGGTACACTAATAGTTTGGGTATGGGTTCCATGAGAGGACCGTTGAATTGGGTTCCATGAGAGGACCATTGACTTGTTATATGCATGTGTATTATTGAAAAGGTGGAATTGTACGTTGATCCTGAAATGATATTGATATTGTATATATTCGGTATATGCATGTTTACTGTGTTGTGATTACTTGTTTATATTGCACTTATTGGGATAGCCGCGTGATCCTACCAATACACTGTGGTTGTGTACTGATACTGCATTTGCTTGTTCTTTGTTGAGTACAGGGCATCTTCAGGCGGCTATTGATAGATCTCAGCTAGGTGACTATTGAGCGTGACCGGATTCAAGGGTGAGCCAGTTCTTTCAGGCTACCATGGATCTCTCTTGTTTAAGTCCACTCTTTTCGGACTCAGACTACTTGTTTAAGGTGTTTGTTTATTTTCGGGGTTGCACCCCTTGTTCTTACACTTGTCGTTAGTAGAGTTTTGGTACAATGACTTTCAGGTTCTAGGAGTTGTTCTTCCGCATTAGTTTGGCTAGTTTATTTAAACTTTTGGAGTTTATAGGAACTCTATATAATTTCCACATTTAAACCTGCTTCTGTATCTTTAAATGTGTAGTATTTTGGGTAAGGCTGTTTAGTTGATTTGTAGTAACGGTTCTCCCACCGGAGGGTTAGTGTGGGTGCCAATCACGACGGTCTGAATCATGACATAGGATTATCCCAATATAATTATAATCAAGATTCAAGATAGATAATCTCACATTTTATATGTGATAGATAATTTTATGATTTTTATATAAATTTTATTTTGGCTTAGCTAATATCCACAATTAAATACTGTACAAATTTAATCCCAAATTTTATAATGGGATAACCCCCAATCGGGTAACCAAACGGCCTAATATAATTTAATTTAGAAGAAACTATTTAATTACACAAATATTCCTATCATATTTATTGTAAAAAAAAATTATAGTTTGAAATAATATATTTTATATCACTAATTAGTAATTTCATATCAAAATTCAAGTCAGATACACCTAAATACATGTTTACGATATATGAAACTTATGTTTCAAATTCGAGCTTTAAGTATTGAATTATGTGTTGGACTACAATTCAAAGAATAATTTTTTTTTTGGGGAGAGGTGGGGGGGTGGAGGGGGGTGCGAAAAAAGTTAGACTGCACTCATACATATATGACTGAAGTTTTAATCAATTTTTACATGCAAAATTCGAAGAACAAATTTTTTTGGTAAAAAAAAAATAAAAAATCAATTGCACTTTTAATACACATTACTAAAATTTTAACATGCTTTACCTGCACTTCACTCATGTATGACCGAATTTCAAGAATAACTTTTGTTTTAGTAAAAATATTTAATCGCACTTCAAACACACATGATTAAAGTTTTAGTTAATCTTTACTTACACTATAAAATGTTAGAAATTAACCTTAGCAAATCATACCAAACTTTAGATAAAAAATATTCGATATTTGTGCACTTCCCCACCTATACGCAACACCCACAAACTTCTCAAAACTTGATAGGAAAAAATTCAAAGTTTTCAAATTACCTTTCTTTTTTGGAAAAAAAAAAAATTGTCAAAAAAAATCACTTCATTTTCGAGAAAAATAAACCTAGAAAGAGACCATGAAATCACTAAAATTCAAACTAATGACACAATAATTCAAACCCAACAAATTAACTATCTGGCTGTCCATTTGGAGACATATTCAATAGGATTAATTAATTAATTAATTAATTAAGAAGATACAATATGATTATCTCATATTGACCTACCATTTTAAATCATGACTAATTTGTGGCTAGTACTTATAACATTTTTCAACGTGTGACTATTGAAATTAATAAATAAAGAAACAGAAAAGTATAAGCAAGCCACACAAGACTCGTAGAAATTAAACATAAGTACAAAAATGAGGAAGATTAATTAAAGAACTAAACTAATTAATTAAGAACAAGTCAAAGTATGAACACCCGTTTAATTCCATTTCTATTAAAGAAAGAAAATAAACATTTTAAATGGAGAAATTTTGACTTAGTCACTTTTTTCTACATATCTTTAAAGAATTATGTATTCTCTACATGTATTTTATTTTCTTATTCTAACATTCCAACAAGAAAATTAAAACATAAAAATGTGTCTCAAAATTCCTAATATCAGTTAGGTTGATTTTACTTGACTTACCACATTCTTTATTTACAACTTTCACTATTATTCTCTTCATATGATTATATCATTAATTGAAAATATCAATTAGAACATGTTGGTGGCCAAAATTTAGAGTAGCCAATTTCAATAATATTATATGCGGTAAGGTCATCAGTTAGAACATTTTTTTGTCAAAAATCATATATTATCATAAGTGGAAAGCTCCAAAGTGAAAAGTTGAATTACCATTTTGCCCCTTCACTAAATTAAAATTTGGTTAAATATAAATATTTTAATTACATAATGGTAGAATTTAAAGTCCTTAAGCCCTTTAATAATTAAATTATCATTTTCTTGATAAATGAGTACATTGATATTGCTTTTAATCATAAACATAAATCTCATAATAGAAGAATTTGAAAAGTTATGATATGGAAAGTCATTCATCACTTTAATGTAGAAATCAATTTCAGAATTAAAATTTGAATTTAAAAGGTCATTTCCTAATGCTATTTAAGAACCAACTTATAAAGATGGAAGCTCACAATAGGAAATCGAATTAAGGAAATTGCACAATTCAACATGAGAAGATAAGAGAGTTAAAAGTTGCAAGTGAGGATAACCAAAAAAATGCTGAAAATTGGTAATCAAGAAGAAAAAATAGCAGCGGAAAAAAAGAGAATAAATTTAATACATGTGTAGTATTAAACAGTGAACAGTCTTATGTTGATATGTTGTCTCTAACAATAACAAAGTTTTCTTTTCGGGGCATGAGGACTTTCTTTGCAATATCCTCAACTTTTCGTTCTTGTTTTCTTTCTCCATTATAGATTTTTTCTTCCATGAAGCATTTAGAATTGTATGGGTGTTGGACTTGAAGTATAGATATCAATTTAACGTATATGTAGAAATTTTCTTATTATGCATTTAAATGAGAACCATTAATCATTTTTGTTATTCATTTTTGCACATACTAATATATCATATGTTTGGACCTAATAACATAAAAATGTAACTCATTATTTTAGTTACCAAACTAAATTTTGCAGTTTCATCAAATGTCTAATCATTTGACATACAATAAAGAAGTTATTTGAATACATTGATTGTTCATCCATTTTAAATTTTTTTTTTTTTTGAATAGCTTGTGATACTGATTAAAATGTGATTTTGACAGTAATTCATACCTTTCACAGGACTCACGTCCAAAGCACGTGTTATATTATATATAAGTTGAATTTTTTTTATATACAACAATAACATATCTAGTGAAATCCACAAAGTGGGATCTGTGGAGAGTAAAGTATACGGTTACCTTGCCAGTACCTCGTAGAGCAAGGTAGAAAGATTGTTTTCGAGAGACCCTCGACTCAAGTATAACAAACTCAGGTAAAAAAAGACGAATACAATGGACAAAGCATAAGAGAGAAATAGTAACAACAGCAAAAAAAAAGTGATAATCAAAATGCAATAAACAACATATGACAAGAACTATAAGGACACGACTAGTCCTGTAACAGGCACTAAACCTCTACGCGGCAAGACAAAACTCTACCCCTTCTAGCCTTTTACCCTAATATGCGATCTCCACTTCTTCCTATCTAAAGTCATGTCCTCGGCAGTATGAAGTTGCACTAACAAAAGCAAAATTAAAGGTCAAAATCAAGGCCACATCTAATAATAATAAGTAATCGCGTTTGAAATATATAAAATTGATTGCGATATTATAAATTCATCGTTATTTATGTTACTGACTCTCAGTTTGGTCCTACTTTTGATTAATATATATAAAACTCAACTTAAATGTTTGAGGAAGTGGTCAGCTACCTAAGACGTATGGAATATTTGTCAATTTCCGCGTATCTCTATTTCATAAGTAAACCATTAATTAGTACAAAAACCAATCACTTACTGCCAAGTGTCCTTTATAATACAAAAAAGTAATCACTTACTTGTTTAAGTATAACTTATCGTGGTTAAGTAATTTAATAAAATAATTTTTTGATTAATTAATCATGATAAGTGAGAGTTGTGTATGTCTCAATATGTGTCATACATTCATTGGTTTAGGTACATACTGAGTAGGATTTTACCATTCATATTTTAGAAAATACTGAATTATTGTATTGAAATGATTTTTTTTTGAGTAAATTTATGTATTATGTTATGCAGGAATTAGTTATTCTATTAATTATGATATCATCTATCCTGCATAAGATAATATATAGATTCCCTCATACTTTATACATGTGTATTAACAGAAATATCACACGATAATTAAATAATTAATTATTCTCTTCTTCGTTTTTTTCATTTCTTGTCAGGTACTCACATTAAAGTCGTGACTTGTGACAAATTTAGATTCTCGTTGTGTAAGGCCCATTGGAGAAGAAAGCGCTCCCTATAAAAAAAAAAATCTAATCTGCACATTATAATTATTCTAGTGATGTGTTATGAATCATATATTGGACATGGTATCAACTATCAAATGCTTCTCTACTATTACCTATATTCATATTTCTTGGGTTCCTCTTCTACACCATTTTGACTACTTACTAATCTCCATCTTTTACAGCAATATGAGTCCAGAGGACCTTGGTAACAGCTGGGTAAGAGACAGTTACAGATGTGACCTAAGAGACCGCGCGTTCCCCCGACAATTTATGTACCTAAATGTGGTTGGCAGTGTGATCAAGATAAAGCAAAAACTTCAGCCAAAATACTGAAATTACACTTTCTGGTTGCTTAAACCAACCTACTACTGAATACTTCACTTCTGTCAAAACAAGTATAAGAGCTAATTTTCCAATTCAAATTGTTTAGGACGAAAAGGATGACCGTTCTAAAAGTATCTTGTAAAACTTGGCTATTACAAGTTAGCATATGAAAATCAAGGTTCCTTATACCAACAAGGGAGGAAGTTAGAGTATGTACAGTTGAAAAGCGAGATTTGACTATTAAGGGATGAGTAATGATATGGCAGGATGGCTAGTCAAGGTTCATCATCGCTTCCAAGCTCATCATCATGGCTTACTGTATAGAGGCTTCCATCTGGACCCGCGACCTTAAACCTATAGATTAATAGTACAAAGAAAAATACAAGATAATTAGACTCTTGGAATACCAAGATGCCACATTAAAACGCGAAAGCACACTAGATACCTCTCAAGAATGAATTTCCCTTCCTTGTACTTTTGGGTCTTGTCATGTGCGGCTTCCTGGGAATTAGTTGAGAGTTGACAGTAAGAATATCAGGGTAACTAAAGATCAGAAAAAGAGAGATAAAAATCAGATCTTTGGTGAAGAGAAAGCTCACATATTTCCAGCCCACAATTGAGCCACACCCCACGCAGAATATGTCAACAACAGTGTGCATTCCGGTTATCATCATCCGCTCTTCTTTTGCTCCAACTGTTACATTCACACTGCAATGCACAAAAAAGGAGCAAGACATAAAACACAATATTGCAAGTGTAAAACATGAAGCATTGCATGTAATGACTGTGTCTACTATGCCTATCCCCAATATAGTATCTGAGAAATGTGAATCTTACTCTGTGATGCATAACACCACTACAAAGACCGTTGTGACCTCAAGTAGATTATGTTGCTAGTAGTTCAAGTAATTGCAACAAAAAAATTAAGTTATAAGAGAATATGGAGATGCATGAACTGATATAATTCAAGCATTCACTGCCTGATTTAATCACTGATAGCTTCAAAGTTTTCCTCCACTAATAAAGGTGAAAGCACTCTATATAAAATGACAGGTAATTTTGAGCATCACAAGTCAAAGAACACTTACACTTTATCAAAGAGGTAAGCTCTCCCATGACTGCAGTGGAATGACTGTAAAAAAACTTACAAGATCATTAGAATACATATATGTAAAACAGAAATATCATAACTCACGTAAGTGTAATGTGTTTTCCAGCCAGTTTGCAGTTAGTAGCATAAAGACAACATAATCCAGAAGACCAGGAATAATACCAGTAAGAACTACTAATAGCATCCGTAGAGCTTTCTTCAAGGAAATAACAATTAGAAGCGACTTACCTTCATTTGTATTCGAAATAACCTAGTAAGTCATATTGACATAGATAGAAATAAGATAGCAATAGATTGAACATGATGGTTCAAGGTGGTCTCTTCAAGGGTATACCCATTAGAAAGTGCCTAACTTCATTTATATTCCAAATAACCTAGCGAGTTGAATACTCACATAGATTGGAATAAGATAGAAAAAGATTGAAATGGTTAAAAAGATTAGGCTTAAGACAAGAAATGCTGATGGGCCTAATATAAAACTGATAACAACAAATGAAAAGTTATCCAAACTTCGTCATAGAAAAATGGAACCAACACACTAAGACTGAAAGCGAACCTTCAAGATGAAAAAATCAAATAATTACCTACAAACATAATTTATAAACAAGAATCATAGATCCATCAGGTACCATAGGTTGTCAGTATAAGAAGTATGATCAGTTACTTCTATTTGGTTGTTACATGTTGCCTAACAATATCAAACAGCTGATGTTTTGCATGATTTTGTCTTCCATGGCTAGTATAACAAAGTCTCACTGTTAAAATATAGGGATATTGAGTATTAGAATGACTTGGATATACTACAGAAATTATCCAGCATTAAATTCAGACCACTCTTCCATCGATACAGGATGGGTAAATGGTTATGTGGCAGTATTATGTGAAATACAATGGCAACTAGTGCCATAAAAAATTCAACATCAAGACCCAAAGTGGACTTCTGCCATTGTGAAGCATCAGTATGTCAGTGCTTAAAGTCATGGTTATAAGAAAAAGACACAAACGAGAACCCAACAATTTGTGGTGATCTACTACTTAACTCATTTATAGGTACGAAAGCTCTGTAGAAGCCTTATGCTAAGAAAACTAGACTATGCCCAGTGGTTTGTGCACTGGGGTAACTATCTATTGCAAGCTACACAAACCCCTGCTCCAGAGTCCAGATTATGAGAGAGATAAGCCATGTAAAGCCAACCTAATGATTAAACTGGTGAGATCCATTTCATAGTGGACCCTTCTAAGGCCAAAACATTCCCACAATCCTACTAAATCGACAATCACAATTTTGAGCAATCAGGATTCCATGTCCAGACTCCAGAGAAAATCAATAGACAAGATCCCCTTTTATCTGAAGTTCGTTATGGGCACCGCAAACAGGACCTCACAACATCGGCTTCACTTATGCACCCAATTTATTTTTCCCTAGGTTTCATCTCTTAAATATTTGTTTTCCCATGAAAAGGAAATTAACTGATCTTTCCCTTTTTTGATATAATTGACTCTCATCCTTCAACTTAAAATGGAAAAGAATCATTAACACATTGCACTCACATTTAAGGACCATGGATTTAACAAGTTAATAAGAACCTACAATGATAACGTAAGAAAATAATAGGTCCAAATGAACTGAGATCAATGTATTCAACCTAATAGCATGATTCCCCTTTCCTAACTAATCCCCTTAGGGGTCGTTTGGTGTGAAGGATAAACACAAATAGTCTTGGGATAAATATTTAGTGGTACTTAATTTAGTGTTTGGTTGGAAAGTTTGGGATAACTTATCCCAGGATTAATAAATAGTACCGGGATAAGTTATCCCTCCCAAGGGGTGGTATAATAATCCCATCATAATTTATGATGGGATAAATTTATTAAATGACAAAACTATCCTTCAAATCCTTTAATTATGCAACATTTTGCTGGATTTGTTTGGAGGCTTCAAAATGGAGATATTTTTAAGTAAAATAGGCTACTGATTTTACATGGTAAGGCAACTCTTCTTTCGGGGGTTATATCCTATCATACATAAATATATTAAGCTAAATAAGATGGATGTTTTGTTTTAAAAAATAAATAACTAAAACTCTATAAAAAAAATATATACACAAAAAAGCTAAATTAGAGGGTATTTTTGTAATCAAACCACTTATTTTTAGAAAGGATGTAATGGTTAATATTTTTAGTAGAGCAAACCAAACAATCAATAAGAAATAAGGTCAGGATAACTAATCCCAGCATAACTAATCCCAGCATAACTTATCCCAACATAACTTGTATTCAAACCAAACGACCCCTTACAGTAGTGAAAGACTCATGAATCACAAATATTCAAGATCCTTACCACTTCATGTTTCTGAACTTTTGAAAACAACTGACAATCCTCAAATTCATTGTATCTTCCAGATTCTATAATTTGAACCGGCTATTGTACTTCTCTTAAGTACTGCTTCTCAAAGCCCCAAAGCGAAAAATGAGTGGGTTTTATCTCCTTATATTGTCAAAGACCAATCCTCATCTTTTGAACTAGATCTTGAGGTTGAGTTAGGTCCAATTTCCACTTCTCTACAAATACACTAGGACAAAATCGACCGACAATAACAGGTTGCATTTGTAAAACCCACAGATAAGGTTATGCTTGATTTGTCTGATTGTAATATTTTGGAAAGTATAACTTTTTAGACATGCTGACATAAACCTGATTATTGCTGGCAAAATGTTACGTGTCGAGGTAACAGAAGAAAATACAAACCAAAATGTGATAAAAATATATCGGATAACCGGAAAGAGACCAATGGAATCATAATTAGTTGATGGGCAATCTCTATAAAACGTGAAAATGAAATACAGTTTGCTCTAAACAAAGTCTAGTATTACATGGAGGCGAATCAAGCAATTCTTATAGGGAATAGCGCACTTCGTAAAGAGAAGGTTGTCTACCAAGTTGGATAATGGAAAACTTTTGAAAGACACTCATCATTTATCACTCCAAGTTAATAGCCTACAAGTTTACTGAGATATATCTAGCTAGATTGCTTCTCATATTCCAATCCAAGTTTCCAACTAGTAGCAAAAGCACCAATTAGGTAGGGGGTGGGTGGGGAGGAAGAGAAGTGAGGAGTGGAAGAGGGGAACGGGGAAGAGAGAGATAACCATATTCATGTGATGATTAAAATCAGAAATTGGTTCATTTTCCATCCAAAGGATGATATATCATAGAATTCCAAACCTTTTTTTCCGAATAGGATTACAGATTCCACTTTTGCTTAATTGATATAATAATAAAGATGTCGGTGAAAAAACACCATAACTCAATCAATTGTACCTCAATCCCAAGTTAGTTGGGTCGACCATATGAATCTTTTATATCCATTCCTCGTTGTTTGAGCCTATTTCATTCAAATACTAACATACTTAAGACAACTTAGTGGTTCCCTAACTTATAGGCTTTATAAATGGTACATTTATTTCCTACATTGACATACACATATTCAACCAAACCAAAAAGACTCGTAGCAAACACCGAACCTCGTGTATGTATTGTAAATAGGCCTTAATCCCAACTAGTTGATATTTTCCATATGGATCATTTCCTTCCGTTTTGTTCGGGTCTTAACAAGATCCGTGTTGATTCTATCGGATTTTGGGTCTTTGGAGACAATTGGGCAGCTTGCAATTTTAATTCTACCTTGTCTGTTTTTAGAACCTTCAATCATTATGATATCACACCTGTTGATCAGCGTATTGGGAAGTTTAAGTAGAACATGGTCAAACCATCTCAAAGCGACCTTGTCTTATTTTATCGTCTATGAATGCCACTTGTGTCCTCAATATGATGTAATCATTTCTAATCTGGTCCAATCTTGTATAACACTATATCTATCATAAGATTCACATTTCCATAATAGCCATTTTGAATATATTTTTGAGGCCCAACATTCATTTGCATATAACTTTGTTGGTGACACACCCATTATTAGGACTTGCCTTTAGACATTCTCCTCAAAGACTGGCCTAGATTTTTGAACTATCTGCATTTAGGTATCAAATTCCAAGCTAATCTCACTTCACCTTCCCTTTGTGCCACTTATAGGAACTAAATTTATAGTGCATTTATTCTGTCTTACTTCTAAGTATCCTAAAACCTATACTCTCTAATACTTTTTCAAGGTTCCATTTGAATTCCTAGATAATTTTCCAATTGATACATCGGTGGGAAATGTAATGTATGTCCCAAAAATTTTAGTTAAGAAATGGGAGAGAGTAATCGACAAATATTTCAGATGGTAGTTAGCTAAAAATATAATGTGACCAGCTTTTTTCTTGAACTTATAAATAGCATAGCTAGTCAAGTCTTAAATCAGCTATTTTCCACTTGTAAAAGGAAAGAAGTGACGTTATTCAGGAACAAAGCCAAAAGGTTGATTATTCAACAACCAGAATACATCCACTTTAAAACAGGACAGAAAGAAATTAGTTACACAGGCTACAAGATAAATACAAAGATATCCCGCCGAGTACACCTGTGTGTTATTCAAACGTTTGTTGGGATGTAATACCATAATACTTCTCTAGAAAAACATGAGAATGAATTAGACCAATGTCATAGCAACTAGTCAACCACCACCATCTAGTGATAATAGCTCAATCTAAGCCTAAACGCACACTTGAGAGGAGTAGTTCCCGAACAATCCAAAGATCTGGGATGCACATCCAACAACCAAGGTAGGGGGAGAAATATTCAGCATATTACTGAATCAAGCAACCCTACAGAGTGGAAACTGTGAAGCGACAAAGGAATAACTGCAACTACTATTACTGCCTCCCACACCTAACACTCCCGCCCCCCTACCCTCCCCCCAGAAAGCTCTGAAGAAAACATGGGGAATTGCTGGCCTTGAATCTCAAGCAAGCTCATCCACAGCATGGGCCGCACCCTGTGTATCCCGGTTTGTCCCAACTCCCAAGGCAGAGAAAGTTTTTCCTGTTCTTTTTTTTTTTCTTTTGAGCTTCAGAGAACGGAAATATACTAGATAAGAAATTTTCTTTCTTTCTCCATTTGCAATCAGGTATTAATAACACATAGTTATATATGTCAGTAAGGAACTTGCACTAGACTGCAATTGAAACCATAGTATGAGAAGAACAACATTTTACGAAGAAACAATATAGACACTAATGATAAATCAATCAACTATGCATCCTATGTATTCGTTCCACTCTGATCATATCAGTTTCCTAATAAACATCACTAATATCAGCACAAAAAATAGTAACATACAAATGGTATATCCAATAAAGCATCTTTACATCAAACTTATAATATTTCAAGTTCAGCAGATTCATAACACAATCATGGTTGGGATCCCTCCACTCAAACCAGAGTTCTCGGATTCAAGCCTGAAAAAAAATCCTATTGATAGCGCCGCCCTAGAAATGGGCCCTACAACCAAAATAGAGAAAGGGGGAAAACCAACCTTAGAAATAATGTGATCAGCCAAAGCAAAATGGGTTTGACAGTGCTTGCATTTGTAGATGCTTCCTTCAAGAGTTATCACAAAAAGCCTACCCATTTTCTCAACTTGCTATGTACCTTCAAATAAACCGATCAAAATTATTATCCCTTTAATTCAACCACAAAAATCACTGTTTCATTACAAATTAAAACATCAATAGAACAAGATAATCGATCCAAAGTTACGTTTCGAAGAATTGATACAAAATACCCAGACCCATTTCATAAAATCATATATAATTACAGATGAAAGAAGGAAAAAAAAAAGAAAAAATTGAACCGAGACGATGAAACTCACCAGAGAAAAAGTAGTAATCTTTACCGCAATTAAGCATGTGTTCGTTACATTTATTAGGCATGAGATAGCGAGAAATCTGTATTTTCAGAAACTCACCAAAATTAAACTTGGGGATTTGCTGCAGGTGTCGTATTTCCTTTCCCCTATTGACAATTTGCATGATAAATATTACTCCCTCCCTATTAGAATTTTCACTATTAATTAATGTTATTTTAATTTAAAAAAATTACTTTTTTAATATATTTTTTGTATTTATATGTTTTTGTATTAAAAGGAAAAAATATTAGGAGTTGTTGTTCTCCGTTGGAAATAAGTAAATATTTAATAGCTATAATATTAACTAATTTAATTTCCATGCATCACACGTGTATGTATAGACTTAGAAGCTATAAATTGCAAATTAATGAAATAAAGGGCTAGATAAATCCCAAAATTTGTATTCGAAGTTTTGTTGGATACTAATACATTAAAACGGACTAATAAATAAAGCAAAGAAGAAAACTAATAATCTTTTGTGTTGCATTTTATTTAAAATATATTTTCCTATTACCTCTTACTATATATTCCCCTACGAATAAGATATTACAAAACTTAATTATGCTCCAAACAAAACTTCTTAACGATATTTTGCCCAATGAAATTGGGTCACATTTATAAAAAATTTAGCCTACAATTTTTCATTAAATGAAAATAAAGAGCATGAATTTCAAAACATAAATTAAAAACGATCCCAAAATAGAAATATTTGTGCGAATGACTCGTCGAGGATAGTTGTGTAAAATGGGCTATCCAAGTGGGTAGCCTCAGTTGGTTAAGTGGGCCTCTGTTATTTACTGCAGATTGGGCAGCAAAGCCCAATAATGATAAGCTGAAACTTCACTTTTTTCTCCGGGTCATTAAGAGATTAGAATAAGCTACCATGTTAATTTTTCCAAATAAATCTATACAAGAGTTAATTATTCATATTTTAGAGATATCAAATACCAATAATATATTTATCCGCACCTCGTGTTTAAATTTCAATTAATACTTATTCATATGTTATGTTTATATTAAATCAAACAATTAAAAAACATAAGAATACATAATTTAATGTGTACGAATAATACATGTTTTGCATTGAAAATGATCTTCTGATCACTTATAAATTGAATATAAATTATTATTTTTTAGATCTCTTATGTGAAATTTTCTTTTATAAAAAATATATAAACTTAAAACAAATTTATTAAAAAGTTATAGAATCGAATCTAATGCGACTTATTGTAATACAAAATAGACAATAAAAATAGTGATGTGAACATCACGATAAGAAGTTAGAGAATATATAATATATGCCAACTCAAATAGACTATTATATATTAAAAGAAGCAATAATTGTAGTTGTAGGTTGCTTTTTTAATAATTTATATAAGTCTTGTTGAAAATAGTTGAAGAGAAAACAAAAAAGAGAGGAAAAAAAATTTAAAATGGTTGGACCAAATAGACCACAAATTGTTCTATTTGGATCCTCAATAGTGCAATTTAGCTATAGCCATGAAGGTTGGGGTTCAATCCTCACTGATCTATACTCTTGCAAGGTACTCTATTTATCTCTTATTCTATCTTTAATTTGTTGTTTCATTTTTCTATGTTTTTTTTTGTCTCTTGTTGTTTTAACGAGCAAGGATGATGATTATTGAGGGATACAGATGGATTCTTGACCTGCTAAGATTTTGACCCGTTCTATTAGCTTGCTTTGTCTCTAATTTATGTTTTGTTTTTTAGTATCCAATTGTACTTACTTAGCTTCTTCCTATGTTTATATCAAATGAATGAATGCAATACTGTGTTTTTCATTATTTAATTATAATTAAATGATATGTATTTCTTCTCTAATTTATAATTATAAAGATTAAATTGAATGTCCTATGTGCATATTAGTTGGAGAACAAATTAAGGAATCAAAACTATAAAACAAAAATATTATATATTCGTAAATGGTAGTATATTTGAAAGTAGAACTCAATTAGAAGGATATTGAAGCTAATCTCAATCCACAATTATTTTTTTCCAAAAAAGAATTTTGCGTGTACTAATTCTACGATAACCAAACTATATGCTCTGAAGGCGGTTCAATTGGATCCTAAATAATAAAATCCATAAAAATAAATATAAACACATATAAAAGTGAATAAATATACTTTTTTTTAAAATCTTAAATCAAGTTGATTATGCTTTTTATAGGCAGATATAGTGCTTCGTGGATATGGTGGTTGGAACACTAGGCTGGCTCTACAGGTTTTGGACCAAATATTTCCCAAGGTATTTCCTATAACTATCGTTCAGTGTATAAAATTTAAACTCTTATTTTACTCTAATAATTACGAAGAATTAATATATATATATAGAGAGAGAGAATGGTATGCTTTTTCATATTTATTTGTTCATATATAATTAAGGATGCAGCAGTACAACCATCACTTGTTATTGTATACTTTGGTGGAAATGACTCAATGAAACCTGATCCAAATGGTCTAAATGCTCATGTTCCTCTTCTTGAATATATACAAAACATGAAGAGCATTATACTTCATCTCAAGGTATCCATTTTGAAACTACTCAACGAACGTGATAAATTTTATAGCTAAACAGCAAAATTAATCGCTAACAAATTATCAAAATTGCTTGCAGAGCCTATCGGAAAAGACTCGAATACTAGTTCTTAGTACTCCACCAGTGAATGAGGAACAAATCATCAAATTGTTCGGGTAATACATACTGAAATTTAACAAAAACAAGGTTTTATATACTAAATATAATTGACTTATAGTAAGGAAATGTTTCTGAAAAACTTTGAATAAAAAATCTCATATTTTTAAGGACAACTTACATAGATCCCACTAGTTTAAGAACTAATTACTTAGATACACTCTAGTTTGCAATATTATGTATCTTACCAGATTTTGGTGGCTCCAGATACGTCCAAATACATATATCTCGAATACATGAGATCAAATTTAGGTGAAATTTATTCTAGATATATTGTATCCAAGTGGATTCACATGTATCTGTGATACATAGCAAATATCGCTCACCTCCCTCGCCTCTCTCCCATCTCGCTCGCCATTCTTCTATATACATGTGAATCACTCCAGATACATATAGATACATGTATCTAGTGTGTATCTAGTGTGATTCTCATGTATTTGATATACATATGAATCTCGTTCGCCTCTCTCCCTATTTTTATGCATCTGATAGCAAAAATACATGCATCTAAGTGTAAGATACGTAAGAAACTCTTAAGTAGTGGTAAGATACGTAATATTTTGAAAGTATAGGTAATAATAGTATATATGGTAGTGAAGCAGTAGTTTTTCCTATTCTTAACGACGTTGTTCGTCGAAAAATGGTATATTTTTTAAGTGATGGCTTGTGATTATTGTTTGTTTTTGGAAAACAGAAGTTCTCGACGTTCAAATGAGAGCTCACATATATATTCAGAAGCTTGTATAAAAATGTGCAAAGAGTTGGGGATCAAGGTGATTGATCTTTGGACTGCACTTCAAAATCGAAATGATTGGTTAACTGCTCATTTCACGTACGTTTTTCTATCTTAATTTAAAGCTTCAAGTATTAATTCGTGGTATTTAATTGATTGAGAAGTTAAATTCATGCAGATAATTTTACCAATTACGTCTAAGATTTCTTATTTATTTTTTAATTAAATTATTTTTACAGAGTGTAAGTGAGAAAAAACTCTTAGATCCTAACTCAAGTGCAACATTTCCTTATCGAGAATCACTTAATTTGACACCCTCACACATGTAACCCCTATTTGTAGTGATTTCTTTGAAAAATATTCTGTTTCAAGATTTGAAAATAATTTTGCTACTCTAAAAATGGTTTATATATAAGATCTATTTATCCAACATGGTATGCCACCACTTAAACTCGAACCGAGGTATTAGCATTGCTTCCTAAGAGCAGCATGTCTACCAATTTTATCATAGCATCTTGTCTTGAACTCATAATAACCTATGAATAAGTAGTCGTTGAGATTAAGTAAGCTATTTTAGTTTAATTTAGTAATAATTCAAATGGATCAACAACAATAAAAAGTTGTTCAAATAGGAATTTGAGGTTGAAGGTTCTAATTTTAAACTTGGAGTAACAAATAATGAAAGATAATATTGTATTCATAAACTAATAAAATTCAAGTGTTATGTACAATTATTTCTATTACTCGTCGTCTACTGTTGAAAATAACTAGCAAGACTTCTATTTATAATACTACAAAATCTACTTTAACTCAAAATAGGAAAACTTATACCTATCTGAATTTAACTACAAATCAACTAGACATGATTTCTTACAACTTTGAATTATTTTTTCCAATATATATACTTCATGAGGTTTAAATTCACTATGATATTTTGTTATATTTGGGTGTAAGGGATGGAATTCATTTAACAGCAGAAGGAAGCAAAGTTGTGGTTAAGGAAATCTTAAAGGTTGTGAAAGAAGCAGATTGGGAGCCAAATTTACATTGGAAATCATTGCCAAATGAATTTGCACAATATTCACCTACTATCTTTGTTGGGCCTGATGGTAACACTCCTGTTAATGTTTCTGATATAGATTTGGACTGGCAAGCCCAGTGGATCTGATCAAATTTTATGGGCTTATTGCTTCTTACTATCACTTTGGGAAAGCCCACTTTCTTCACCCATTTTTCAGAAATAATAATTTGAACAATTCAATGTTCATCACTTCAATTCATGTTTTTGTAAACTTCTTAAGAAGGATATTTAGTAATTTTAATTTAATCTAAGATACCATTTTCATTTGAATATATCTGAAGTTGAGTCATATCTTGTTTTATCACCCTTCCTCAATACTTCTTTGGCCTACATCTGTCTCTCCTCTTGTACCATGTATAACCAACTACTAGCACGTCCTCACTGGTGTGTCTACGCGGACGCGTAGCCGGGGGCGAGTCCAAAATCCAATTGTTCCATTTTCCTTCTTGTTCATCAATCGGAAATCAAGACAAACCGGGCACTATCTCCTCTTCACATATACAAACCATCTTAGTCTCGCTTCCCTCATCTTGTCCACTAAAGTAATACATATTTCTTGCTTTTTTAGAACGCTAAATATCTTTAAACAAATTTAGTTTGTCAAAATGACTAGTATTTGAGATCGAAAAAACTATTTCAATTATATGTACTCAAACATGATACTCTTGTTTAATTCGCATGTGATAATGTAACCACTCAAAAATTCAAATGACATGAGCTGGTTACAATCTGGAAATTTCGTATATATGAGGAGATCAAATTTTTATATGACTTACAAGATATGATAAATTTATGTCTAATGAATCTAATAATTGAGTCACCATAATAAATTTATGTCCAAGCTGATATGGAATAGCTTTATCTCACAAAATAATACTCTCATTATTTCATTTTGATTGTCCTATTTTGATTTAGTACAGAGTTTAAAAAATAAAATAATTTTTTTAAGTTTTATGATTTTAAATTAAAAATATGTTAAATGTATCAAAATGTCTTTTAATCTCGTGATCTTAAACGTATAGTTGAAATTAGAGAGTTGCTAAAAAGGAAAAAAAATCTTTAAAAAGTAGGACAAACAAATCGAAACAAAGCCAGAGTAGTAACTATATGAATGTTACTCCAATGGTAGAATGGATTGGATAAAAGTTGCAGTATTGAGCCCCAAATTGAATTTAAGGCAATTGCAAAGTGCAAATTGTCAAGTCTAATTGCAAATGACAAGCTGCTTTAATGATAAATAGTTAAGCATGACTTTAGCACTTTAAGAGAAATTAGCTAGGACGTTGTTTCTCGTTGAACAATAAAAATAATTAGAATTGGAAATTCACACAATTTCTTTTTGTCCAATTTTAACTATATTAATATTTAAGTCCTAAATATTAGAAAAATAGTTTATACTCCTGTTTCAATTTGTTTGTCTTATTTTCCTTTTCAATTAATCTATATTTTAGAAGAAAAAAATATCTCTTTCCATTTTGGGCTAACTCGTTAATTTCAACTGAAAATTTTAATACCACAAAATCAAATGACATTTTGATACATTCTACCTAATTTAAGTTTTAGAATCACAACAATCAAAATTCTTCTCATTAGAAAACAAAAAAGTGGCTACTTAATCCTATATATACCTTTGGAGTTTGACCTCACCCAATTTACTTTGCTAAACTCCGTATCAAATCAAAATCAGACAGTCAAATTAAAACGGATATAAATAAATATAGATATATAATGGATGCATCCTATAGACTTGTCAACAAACTAATTAACATGGTCTCTTATCAAACATTCATATCTTATTGGCAAAACTATTTATAAAAGCCAAAGCATTGCTAGTAACCTCCTTGACCTTCCCTGCACGATTACAAACGTCCAATTTCAATGGCTCATCATCACTCACATCTTCAAATCCATCAGTACAAGTATCCTCATTGCTCAACGCCGCACTCATCCATGTTTGAACATTACTCATTTGAAACCTCAACGACTCACTAGAGCCCCCGAGCGTACGCATTTGACTCAACGAGTCGCGTATCTGATCGACTGCATCTCCGAAAACAGAGAAGCAGTCGTGGAGCGCAGCCACTGCACGTGGCTGCGCTCCATAGTCAGCTTCACGAGATAAGTTGGAAACAAAAGCTGACATTCGCTTAGCTTTGGCTAGGCTTACTCCAATAGCGACACGTGCTAGGCGACCGGGGTCTTGTTGTACCGCGGTCGCGTAGTGGTTTAGTGAGTGGTAGCAGGTATCCGGATACAAGGTGGTTTTACAACTCGAACGGATGTAGTCCGAGTCATCGAGGATGATGTCAATGGATGACACCGTGGTAGGGTCGAGGAGGGCGGCGGAGGGGGCGGGGATAAGGGAGAGGTGGAGGAGCACGGTGGTGAAGAGGATGCAAAGAGTACATGAGGTTTTCATGGTTTATCTACTATAGTTTATTTTTCAACAAAATGTAGCAATATATGTAGGCAATTGGTTAGGAGGTGAAATGACATTTTTGTCCTAATTAAGAACCATTTGTAATGTGGAGTCATGATTTTTGTTGTTGAAAAGAATATTCATTATGTTCCTTTAATTCAGGTAGTACTATTGAACAATGCAAAAAGTTGAAAAAGTAATTACTTCTTCAATCTATAAAGTGTTGATACGATCTTATAGTTATCCTAATTTGTCTAACTTTTTTTTAGTCCGTTTGAAAAAATAAATTGGTTTTTTAGTAACTTCTTACTTAATTTATACTGAATATATTTTAAGATTATAAAAAATTAAAAGACTTTTGAATACATTTTACACATTTTTTACTTACGATGAGAAGATTCAAAAGTCAAAATCTCACGAATTAATTATCAACCACAAGGAGAAAGATTATGGGAGCCATGTTAGCTAGATACAAGTACACAATACCTTGTATTTTGACTTCCATTGAGATTAAGAAAAATCACAGAATAAATAATCTAGTTGTTCAATAGTTTCACCACATTAAAAAAAAAAAAAGTAAAAAATTAGCAACAGATAGATTTTCATAGTTAATTTTTTTTTTTAAAATCATGCTAATTTTATTTAGCTATGGATCGAAAGTGCAATGGATTATACAAAAATTCAATTAATTAGGAGCTATTTCATACATGGATTAACTAGAGATTACCAATAAATTCCACAATATCTTGTAAATGATGTATATCATTTTATGAATAAAGATTGAAAAAAGAAGTTCAATAGAATAAATTGGTATTCTTAATGTGTAGTTTACACATGACTCTTCTTTAATTTCCTCCCCATCTTTTGAATATTTTCACCTTTTTCAAACTCCAAAAATCCTATTTGGATCCAATTCTTTATAAGTGGGGCAGTATACAAACTACTTTTGAACTTTCAAGTTCTTTTGCTGCCTAAATTAGCGCCACTTAATGGGATGGCCCTACAATAATTTTTTTGGACCAAATGACTGTTACTTTATGTGACACCTAATTATATCATTAGTAATAACTACCAAACATTGATTAATTTTGACCTTTTGATGACAAAAAAAATAAAATGTTGATGCATGTTCTGACCTACAATAAGAGCTTTCAGCATTTCTGCGACAGGAATTTTAGAGTATGATTAATATGTCCTACTCCTACCTCTAAAATCAAATTTTATGACTTATCCTTAATTCATCTTATTAGTATTATATTTTTGGTAGCTTGAGAGTAGGTAGTTTTTATCAATTTTCTGTATTGAAAATTAGTTAATTATTGTACTTAATTCCAACTTATTATTAGAAGGGAAACTTATATAAATCTCACTAGTTTGAAAGCTAATTACTTAGATATATTTTAGTTTGCAATATTACGAATTTTACTAGATTTTGGTGCGTCTAGATATACGTATCTCAAGATACGGGGGGATCAAATTAGGTGTAATTTATTTTAGATACACTGTATCCGAGTAGATTCGTATGTATCTAGGATACATAACGAATCTTGCTTGCCTCCATCCGATCTTGCTAGTCACTCTCCTATGTATCTGGTTCCCAGATACATGTGAATCACACCATATACACACTAGGTACATGTATCTAGTGTGATTCACATGTATTTTGGATACATAACAAATCTCGCTCGCCTCCCTCCCTATTTTAGTGTATTTGATAGAAAAAAATACATGTATCTAGATATACCTTCCTCGATATATAATAGGAAACTCTTAATTAGTGAAAAAATACATAATAATTTGAAAATATAAATAATAATAGTATATATGGTAATGGAATATGTCTAATTATTCCATATTAGTATAAGTATTAAATTATATAGAGATATTACTAATCCATTTAAAGTATACTTTAGTAAAAAGGTAGTGCCAATGTTGGTGGCTCTCATTGGATTTGTAATGCTTCTATTTTGGTAAATAACTAACACGCGGAGAAAGTTGTATTAATTATCATTGTTTTTGTTTTTTCCTATTAAGTATATTTATACAATGAACAACTAAAATTGAAATGCCATCACATAACAACAAACAATAATTTAAATGTAATTTCATAATTGAAGTTAGAAAAAATTAAGATCAATATACATGTTTTATTTCTATCTTTATGAGACACAATGATTATATTTGATAAATTCTCAACAATTTTTTTTTTAAAGTCAGACTTGAGACTGACAATGGAAGCAAACTCATACCGATGGAGTTGAAATGCTACAGCACATGTTAAATAATTAACTTGCGAATTCTTTTATTTATTAAGTATTAAATCATTTGGAGCTTTAATAAATTCAACTTCTTGTCATTAATTTAATCCAATACTTTAAGGACATGAATGGAATCTTAAACAAATAAATATATAGTATCATATTTTTGTCCTTTCGGCGGTTAGATGTCAGTTTAGTGGGCATGCAATTAGTTTTCTTGTTTATATTTGGTCGAAATGCAATAATACAAGTATATATAAATATATAGGTCAAATAAAAAAGAAATACTACTTATATATTATAATTAAAATTAATATGAAATAACTACATGACATTTGTGAGCCAGGAGTAGGGTGACCCAATCCTACCACCCCACATTATGATCTCAATATTATAATATATATATAAACTCACTTTTTAATTTGATCTTATTTAATATTTATGTACTCTAATTTTTTATGTATACAAATAGACACTCAAACTTCTATATAGTTGAACAAATAGAACATGTGTCATACTTAGCATCCTACGTGACATTTTGCATCGTACGCGACATCCTACGTACATAACATCCTACGTGTATTATGCCACGCAAGATGCATGTGTATACTTGTTTAATTTTATACAAAATTTAAGTGGTCATTTATGCACACACAAAATTGAAGAGCATAGATGTCAGTACGTTGAATTGAAGTAAGATAAATATTTGCTAATTTAAAAAATATTATTAGAAAAAGAATGTGTTAAAAAAGAAAATAAATAATAAATATACCCCCGAACTATCGTAAATGGTATGCAAATACCCTCCGTCAAACTTTTGGGACATTGGTGCCCCTGCCGTCCAAAAACTAGAGCATATATGCCCTTCACTCTAACGGAAGACTAAATAGGGACACGTGGTGCAATCTTATCCGTCGATCCGATATTTAATAAATATCGGGTCAGTGAATAAGATTATGACACGTGTATGTCCGTTAGTATAAAGGGTATATATGCTCTAGTTTTTAGACGGCAGGGGCACCAATGTCCTAAAAGTATGACGGATGATATATGCATACCATTTACGATAGTTCGGGGGGTATAATTGTCCTTTTTCCCTATTTTATTTGAAAAATGAGCATTTTTTACCCATAAAATAGCAATAAGGATATTTTTGAATCAAAATATTGACAACAAAGACATTTTTGGACCAAACTACAAACGGAGGGCATTTTTGTTCCGAATGTCAAATGGCCGAAAGTTCTCTCCTCTGTGAGGAATGAGTGTATTAGTGTAGTTGCTGTTAAGTTTCCTTTGGTTTATGATTAGGAATGCACAGTTAATCAATTTTGCAACTGTTTAACGGTTAATTCAATTCAGAAGTTTGAAAGTTATGTCACGTCAATTTTAAAAACTGTTTTAAATTACAAAGGGATAATTTATGATTTTTTAAAATTTTAAAATTCAAATTGAAAACTACTAACTAATACAGATTTAAATTATTTTAAAACAAAAAAATGGAGAACTACAGATTTACAGTTATTCTCTATTTTCTACAACTGATTTAAAATTATTTTAAAAGTAATTTTAATTATTTTATAAATCTGTTTTTATGGTGTTGACACGTAGACGCTATTACCTGTGATGTACTTACACAGATTCAAAAGAAAAATGAAATCACACAGATTTAAAACACACGACCTCACTAATTAACAGTAAAAAATTAGTAGTACAAATTATTTAATTCTATTACATATTAATAGAATTATATACTTTTAATATTTTTAAATTTTATCCATTTTAAAATTTTAAAATTCAAATTGAAAAACAGTTTTAGTGGAAACTAACTGATTTGCAATTAAGTATATTATTATATTAATTAAAAAGGGTAAAAATAAACGTGAATAAATTTTAGTTATTTCCTCTTTTTCTGAGTTTGCATTTATCCATTTTAAAATTTTAAAATTCAAATTGGAAAACAGTTTTAGTGGAAACTAACTGATTGCAATTAATATATTATTATCCAAATTGTTGTTGTTATTGTTATTATTATTATTATTACAATTATTTAACAGTTTAACTTTTATTTTTAAATTGTATTTCAATAGAGAATTATTAATTTGGTATTCCTAAATTTTAGCCGCATTATCTTAAATATTTATCCTGAAAGTAAAATTTTCAACTTTTTTTAATATTTCGAACTCCAATATTTTTTAAGCTTTCAAAATTATAATAATAAATATAGATTTACAGTTATTCTCTATTTTGTAGAACTAATTTAAAATCGTTATTCAAAAAAAAAAAAAAAAACTACACAGATCTCACTAATTAACTTTATTCAATTCTTTTTCTACAATGATGTTTTTAATATCTTTTTCATTTCGTATTTTATTTATAGTTCAAATAAGATAATTAATATATTTTGACATTTTGTCACAGATTGATCTAAAAATGACTATTTCTTAAAAGACAATAAATGCAAACCTGAAAAGTTATTTATTGTTCTGTTAGAATAATTATTACACTTTTATGTGAAGTAGCAAATGGATCAAATTGAAATTTAAATGGTTATAGATGAAATTGCTAGAGAATATCAAATCTGCAAAAAAAAAAAAAGAACATGACAATAGAACTATCAAATCGAAAAGAAAATTAAAATTTCAAAACAAATAGAACACAAAATTAGACAATGTATTTCAATTTTTTAAATTATGATCTATAAATTTCAAAATTTGAATTAAAAAATACATAAGAAGGTAATCTATGAAAAAAAATATTTTTACCTCCTTTATCATAATAACACAGTAATTTCCTCAATTTGATATGTATATGAAGTCTATAGTTTACCAGAAGAAGAGGATTGTGTGGAGAAGTTACGGATGTGAATAAGGAAGTTAATAGTAGTGTGATATTTATCTTCTGCTTGTTTTCGTTTTTTGCATGATTAGTTACAATATATATTTTAATTTAATTTAACATAAACTCAAACTTATGATGCCAACACATGTCACTTTTTCTTCTCCTATTATATATATATATAGATATATGTTACTTAGATCTTTCTTCACAGGCACTAACCTCACTACCACATGCCTAATAATCATGATTTCTAAAGTAAAGAGCTCCACATCAATTTTCTCAACTCGGACTTATTAGCATGAAGTCATATTACAAATAAAATACTCTGGATCAATGGCATATATTGAATATACAAATTTTATAAGTTTTGTTCTTTTTTCTGAATTCGCTCTAGCCTAGCCTGTTCTTGATTTTAAAATAAAAAAAGGTCTGGTATTTTATTGATTAAGAGTTGATGAAATATATAACTAATTTGGATGCTCTAGTTTGGTTATTACCTTTTACTATGTTCTTATATGCAGAAATATTTATGTTGGTCGGCTTTTATAGCAAATTTTATTTGTCACCTAAAAAAGAGAGTCAGTCTAACATAAACGATTTACTTGAACTACAGAGAGAATTTCAAAGGCTTTGCTACGAGTAAAAATGGCCCTCAAGTGAACTCCTTTAGGTTCAGTCAAAGAGATCGAAGCGAAGTCATCAATTCAACCATTCGAATGGTCTCCCCGAACCCAAGAGATCAATAATGACAAAAGTTGCTAATGAGTAATGTGCACTATCCAACCAGATTATTAAATTAAAGATACGTAGAATATACCAAAAAAAATATATACAAATCAGATAGAAATACACATTAATGTAATATGCATAAGATAGAACAACTGCCACACACACAATAATCAAACCACAAAAAATGAATCTGAAAAAACCTCATCGCTTTCAGATCTCATTCTCCACCTCCTCCTCCGCCACCATCGCCTCCACCGCTACCGCCACCGCCTCCACCGTGAGAACTACCATCCATGTCAGCTAGATGTGAGGTGGCTACGAACGCAACTGCCGCTGCTCCGGCGTCGTTGCCGCCGGTATTGGTGGTGGCTCCGCCGTGGCTACTACCATCGGCACGAGCATTGATATCTCTATTTTTTCGATTTGATTTTGAATTCGAAGATCCTTCTTCCTTAGTTTTGCTGCTCTTACGATTTAGGAAGCAAAAGCAGAAGCTGGTTTTACTAACCATTGTAAAATTATAATCGAATCGAATCAAAAATCAATGAATGGTTAAGTAACATGCGTTTTGCATCGAAATAGTAACATTTTGCTTAATGATGAAGGGATAACGACAGCAATAATTTTCTCTATGGGGCCAACAGCTTTGGATTCTTTTTAATTATCTTCAATTTTCATATGACAGCTAATTTCTTTTAGCAATATTAAGAAAAAGGTGCATTCTTTAAAAATATTTCTTCCATCAGATAGAGTTGAAATTGAAATAAGTCCTTACGAATCAATGAAAGTCCTTACGAATCAATGAGACAACTTGGGCTAGAGCCCAATAATATAGACAAATTTGGGCCAATGTATTCTCTCTTTCAGATGGCCCATAATGTGTATTAGAGTGCATCGGCCCAAACCAAAATTTTAGTTCCATCTTCTTTTGTGAGGCAACCTCAAGCTTTCGTCACATAATATTTGTTATAGAATAATTATTTATTAACTTTAATAAAAAAAAAAAAAATTGGAGTTCGCTAGAATTGGTCGATTGGGCCCATTTAAGATAGAATTTTACGTGTTTACTTTGACACTTCAAGGGCATTTACGTAAATTTACATGGCAGAAAGAAAAGTTGAAACAAAAGAAACCTCATAATCTTAGTGACGATGAAGGATCAAAAGCTAGTGATTTGTATTTTAGCTAACAATAATTAAGAGATATTATGGATTAGCATAAAAATATTGTAGCACAAAACAGAGAAAACGCACGGTAGTTTTTTTCTCTCAATATAGTGTTGATAGTGATATATTTAAAAATTACGTAAAAAATATTATAATTAATAATAATCAATATATTTAATTTATTTTAAGAATATATAAAATATAATTGACTCGCAAAATCTTATTTTGATCATGGGACAAAGGAGTAAATGACACAATAGATTATGTCCATATAGTATATCTTTTCAAAAGTATAGTATTCATTGACCTTTTTCTCTTATAGTGATATACTCTACTCATTATTATTCTCAAAAATATAATTTATAACTCAAGAAGAATTTAAAAGGTACTACTTTCTTTGTTTGAATTGATGTGACATAGTTGGAATTTCAAAATTTAAATTTTAAACTTTGATCATGAATTCGAGCATAGAAACTTAAAGTTTTTTAATTAAAATTTATATATTTGAAAATAAAATAAAAATAGTATCATAAATCATAATAATTAACAACTTAGAGTATTCAAAAGACATACATAAAACTTTTGATTAAAAAGAAAACTTTCAACTCTCAAAATTCAAACTATATCATAAAAAATTGAGATGAAGGAAATATACGTACATGTATTATTATTATATATTTTGATGTGATTGGTACTTACTTGGAACTTACTGCGTACTCATGTGTTACATTTTATTAATCTTCAAAATCTTGCTCGTCGACCAAATGCATCATATTTCTATAATATTAATTAATACATCAAGTTTTTAGTAGTCAATAAATATTAGGAGGAACTTTAATTGAGTTAGGTATACTTACTATTTCTCTTTAATTAGATTTGGTGAAAATATAAATGCTAACTCACTTGGCTAACACGTTACATCCACATAGTTCATTGTCGGTACGATTATTATTAATCTGACTTATTTTGTATCCTCTTGGTTGAAAATATAAGGAGCCTAGTCAAATTCAATCAAAAGAAAAACGCAACTCAACACAACATAGAATAATGTGTCATGGTGAGAGAGTTCAACGCTATATAAATCCCATATTAACTCTCCATTAAATTGATATGGAACTCAAATCTCATAGCTTACTATAGATCACAATAATTTTGCTTGTGCTTTTACACCTTTTCTAGTTCAAGTTATAAATAACATGAAAACAACATGCAATTAGAGAGTTTGTCAATGGAAATTTGGTGTAGGTCATTTGTCAGTTCTTGATTGTCAATTATTAAGTATGTGTCCCTACGGTCCTATAGCACCATTTCTCCTTTAGATTGTGAAAACAAAACAATTTATTTATTTATTTATTTTATTGCAAATATGTGATAAAGAAAATAGATTTTGAATTTCAGAATTAACTTATGAGCGGAAGATTGTTCGTCCATAATTAAATGTGTAACAAACTCAAATTACCCCATGCTCAAGCCTAGAAGCGCTATATTTGAAGCATGAACAACGTTTATATATATATATATATATATATTTGCCCCAATCCAATATTAATGTTCGACAAGTCTGACTCGAATACAAAAGAAATATGAAAATTATGTATATTGCATCTTACTAATGTTTTGGTGTATGCTGGTATATGTTTACTGAATATCTTATATATTACTGTACATACAACACAATGATATACACATGACATTAGAATAATATACAATTGCATCAATGACATTATGTCCTCCGACTTTTGAATATGTAAAAATAAATACAAATTTAAATTTGTATAAATTGAATAAATAAACATACACGTCCTACACGATATAATACACATAAAACGCTACAAAGAATGTAAATTGACCATGTAGGATATCACATAAGATACATATATTTATTTATTCAGCTTTATATAAATTTTGAGTGTCTATTTATGTCAAAATTGAAAAATATAAATACAAATCGAAACTAAACTAAATAACATCTTTATTTGTCTATTATGCCTAAAAAATACTACCATAACTTTTATCTAATGACTTAAAAAAAGGCTTACTTTTTCCCACAATTATTTTCTAAGCAGCAATTGTTGAAAATGCTACAAACGTGGCCCCACACAAACTTTCTTCTACTTTAAAAAATTATCAGAGTAATAGTACCAATATTTATCACGTATTTATTTTATAGAGATAATTTTTTATAACACAAATATGTATAATTTATTTTAAATTATAATTTTAAAGTTATTTAATTAATAAGACTTAAAATAAATAATTTATAAACTAATATTATTAGTAATTAATCATTGAAAACCTTAATATCAGTACAAGACAAAACCTTCATTTTGGAAAGTGAAGTCCCAACAAACTTTGAAAGCGACAGCTGTCCCCTTCAATTTTTCTCTCGCCAAATTGTGATCAAATTCTTTGGTCATTTAGCATTACCTCTTTCGTAAAATATTTTGCTGAAAAAAAACATCAATTAATCATTGAAAAGAAGAATATTGGGTTTCCTCATTTATAATTAGCCAAAGTCATTTTCTTTTGAGACCACATATTTATATTTATTTTCAATCCTTATTCTTTAGCCTTCAAAATATATATCACTTAACATACTATTCTTATATTTAACTCTTAATTTTTTAAACAGAATAAATAAAGTTTTTTAATATATTAGACAAACAAAGATGAAATTCTTATATTTATCTCTTAATTTTTTAAACAGAATAAATAAAGTTGTTTAATATATTAGATAAACAAAGATGAAAAGTAGATTTATGTAAAATATTAAGTTTATTTGAACCCATGCGTACTTCATTCTCCGCCTTTTGAAGTCAACCAGCTAATTAATTAAAAATGCTTAATTAATCTCATTAAACTAATTAACAGTTGACTTCTTTTTTTTCTGTTTTCCACCCAATGTTTGGAGCCTACATAGGAGCCCCGACTAAATCAGGATTGCGCATTGGAGCACCCATTTGGGGTGACGCTCCTATCATAATATTCTCCATATCCAAAGCTCGAATTCGAAACCTCTAGTTAAGTGTAAAGCAGTCCCACCACTACATCACAACTCATGTTGGTATTAACAATTGACTTAAACATTGCACCACTAATTATTACCTCTGTGGAAATTAAATCAAGGTGATTGATGATACATATAGGTGCCTTATCATATAATCTTCTTCCTTAATTTAATAATCATAAATATATCCAATAATAATAATTACAAGGATGCATGCATGCTGATTCACAATGAAAAGAATAATCAAATAAATTAATCTAATTAACCTCCCTACTTAAGAGGTCTATACAAGCCAATAGAGTAAATGAGCAAACATAATCACTAAGTTTTACTCATGATGACACCATTTTGTCATCTTTTTGAAGACTCAAAACTTGTTTAATTTTTAATTCTTTGGTGACAATAAAACACACCAATTGATATCAAAGACATAGTTAGCTTGCCACTAATATATTCATTAACCCTACTTATAATTAATTAAGATAACACTAATTGAAAGTTACTATTGTGTTTGGTATGGAGGAAAATGTTAGGAAAATAAGTTCCTTAAAAATGAGGAAAATGATTTCCCTAATGGAAGTAGGGAAAACACGTTGTATATATAAGTGACATTCTAAATTTATTATCCCTCCCACCTACGCAATCCCCCCAACCCTCCCGTTGACCATCCCACCCCACGCCACCCCGGAACTACCACTTTCTATCTCATACCGTCTTTCAAAAAAATATGTTTTGCTAGATGACATATATATACCCCAAACACTAGAATAAGTAAGAAACCCATTTGTTTTCCAAAAAAATATTTTCCTAAATTCTACCAAACACTATGTCGTTTTGTTTGGCTAAATTTTCAGTATAAAACTTACTTCTTACATAAATGTTAAGATGGATGTATATAACATAAAATTGGACAAGACTATGTGTGTGTTTGGTAGGAAAGGAAAAATATTTTTCAACATATTTTAATTAATTAAATGTAAAAAATTGAAAAAAATAATTCTTTCTATCAAACACACCCAATAAATGACCATATTAGACAAAAAAGTATATTGATTTTTATATTTATTTTATTATATAGATGATAAAAGGATGAGGTGGGTCCAAAATGATGTAGTCATGTCATACGTTTAAAGAGAAAGGAAATATAGAAAACATATTCCTTCATACTTTGGCTGTATATGTTTACACGTTCATCACATTTCAATTCAACATAAATAGTCATAATATATGATTTATATATACCGATTATCAAATAAATAAATAATGAATTTCATTGATTATTTGCGTAAAGTGTTAGTCGCGAATTTAAAGTTATCGGTGACACATTATTTCGTCACTAATAATGTATCTAATTCATGAAAAATAATTTTTTGTCTTAAAATTTATTAATTTTTGGACAAAAAAATTTCATCTAAAAAAATATGTTGTTACAATATCGAAAAATTAGAGTTCGTAGTTAAATATTATAAGTTTTAGCTATAAAATTTAGATTTAATTATGACTTTTATTTTCGTCACTAATAATATAAATAATTGATGACAAAGATTTAATTGTCTCTAATCAATCTGTGATTTAGTGACAACAACAATATTGTCACAAAATATGTAAGGTGTTAAATAGCGACGACTTAAAATTTGTAGTGAATAATTCAACTATTTGGTACGAAAAAATTTCATAGCTAAATACAATTTTTTTTTGCTACAATTGTTCATAATTACAAGTGACAACTTACAAAAAGAATAATACTAGTGCTTCATAAGAAATAGACAGAGTCCATTCGTTAATTGGCAAGGGAAAATATTAAAACCAACAAATTCGATCGATTTTGTAAAAATGAAAAAGTTCAATTCATCAATTTTCTTAAATTACGCAATTATAAAATGCATCATTTGAAAAATACAATCCAGGTTATAAGTACCGTGAGTGGGGTACGCACTACTAAAAAACAGTAAATTACCTGCGAATTTTACTTGGGGATTATTTTTACAGAAATTTACTACGAATTTTCATGCAAAAATATGAAATTCCTAAATTATAGACTTTTTTACCTACGAAAAATAGTTTCCCAGAAAAATTGATTGGTAAATTTGGCGCCATTTTTACAAAATTATTACATGGGAAATTATTTGCGGCAAATAATTTTGTAAATATCATTTTCATAGGTAAATTCGCAAGTAATGAAAAAAGAGGATTTTTTTTATCTTCTAGCAAGAAAATTCCTAGATAAATTTATTTGCAAATAATTACTTAAAAATTTATCTAGAAATATTTTTTATGTGGTATTACCTAGGAATTCATGTTCTATGAATTTTGTTGGGATTTACTTAGGAATTTTCTTACTTGAAGAATTACTTGGGGATTTTATTGTTGTGAATTTGATTTGAGGGATTTGCTTGGAAATATGCAAACTTGAATATTTTTTATATAATTTAATTATATATTTTTTTTATTGAAATCTAAGGATTTTTTAAAATTAGGAGTCCTCGGGGAATATTTAAATTATTTTTTTTACCAAAAGTAAAAAATATAATAATATAAAAAGGGACAAATGATCACTAGAATGAAATTTATTGTTAAATAATTACTCTATTTTTAGGTTTAATAAATTATTATGCAATAATATCAATTTAATAAGGTGTTGGAACATTATCATAAATTTTAGGATGAATATTTATAACTTATATATAATTAATATTTAATCTCACTAAAAATAAATGTTTTCATTTTTTATTTTTTTTATTTGAAAGAAACAAAACATTAAAATTATATGGCTAGTTATTTATCCAATAAAAAAATAATTATCATAAATATTTATCAATCTAATATGGTGTTGGAACATTACCACAAATTTTAGGATGAATATTTTTAGATAATTAATATTTTATCTCACTAAAAATCAATGATATCATTTTTTATTTATTTTTTTATTTGAAAGATACAAAGAATTAAAATTATATGGCTTTGTTTATCCAACAGAAAAGTAACTATCATAAATATTTGTCAAACTAATACGGTGTTGGACATTACCATAAATTTTAGGATAAATATTTTTAACTTATATATAATTAATATTTCATCTCACTAAAAACCAATGATACCATTTTTTATTTTGTTTTTTTATTTGAAAGATAGAAATAATTAAAATTATATGGCTAGTCATTTATCTAACAGAAAAATAACTATCATAAAAGTTTAATTGCCCTTATTGATAGAATTATATGAAAAGAAAAATAAATAATTTTTACTTGTATATCCAATTGGTATATTATATTTTACTAGCATTAAAAATATATAATTTATCTATAGTAAGTTGTTAAATGATATTTATTTCCAAATATAAAATTAAGTATATTAAAATATAATTATTAAAAGATAAATTAAAATTATAAATACCAAATTACCTAATAAGATATACTATCAATTATTGATTTATAAGTTCCTTTCGCATTAAATTTATTAAGTATATTTATATTTTCAATTATTTATTTATAAGAACTTTGTATGCAAATTTAAATTTTGTCTACATTAAATACGCTTCGTTATAGATATTATCTTATAGAAAGTGTAAGCATAAAATTTTCATGATATGTTGGGTGGTAGTGATTATTTTAATAGATAAATAGTTGTCATGCTTTATTTTTAAAGAGTTAAATCACATGAACTTTACTCAACATTTTAAGATATATTTTGTTCTCATATTAATATGAGATGACTTTATAGTACTTTTTGTGTAATGAATATTCAAATTGTATTTTTAATACTCAATTAATTTAATTTAATTTAGCTTTAAAAATTAATAAAATGGAAGCAAAACACCAAAATTTTGTGTAATGCTAGAGGTACCTTTTACCACCTCGGTGGAAGACACATGATCTTTAGCATTTATAATGCTATTAGTTAGAGCATTGGTAGAATAGAGTAATTACATATAGGTTGGGCATTGGGTAGTGAGCTAGGATTAAGTTAGTGCAATTAAGTTGAGTGGACTAGGATTAAGTTAGTGCAATTAAGTAGGTGTCTATGTGTATGGGGGTGTCCTATGTGTATGGGATTCAAGAACAAAATAATTAATTAGGAGATACTAATTAATATTGTCTAGATTTTTTTTTTTTGTTACTCCCCTGTCTCTAATTACTTGTCCACTTTTGAATTGACACACCTATTAAAAAAACAATAATTGACATAGTGAGTTTACTATTTTACTCCTATTAATTATGAAGTGGATGATTTAAAAACTTAAGATTTTCAAGAAATTGTACCTTTTTCAAAGAAATTAATTGAGGGTATAATAGGTAAAAAAAAATTATCCTTTCTTGATTTGTCAAAATGGACAAGTAATTAGGGACAACTAAAAAGGTAAAGTGGACAAGTAATTAGGGACAGAGGGAGTAATTTTTACAAAAAAAAATTGATATATTTTTTGCGAGAAAATTTCCAAATAATTTACCTGCGAAATATAAATCCCTAGGTAAATTACTTGGGGATTTTAAAATTCGCAGGAAATAATTACCTATGAAGGTTTTACCATCAGATGTTTTTTGGTAGGAAAATCCGCAGGAAACTTAGTTTCTTGCGAATTTTCGTATGCAATCCCTAGGAAAATCTCCATGTAATCCACATTTTTCTTGTAGTGACGGTTCTACCACTAGATCGCTAATATTTGTTGGTTTAACACTTTTATTTTTTATTTGATACACTTTCATCTATAAAGACGATAAAAATAAAAATTTCTCAAGTCTTGGTGCTAATATTTGTGCATGTCTATTGATTTGTGATTGGTAAACTGCAGAGACTAAGTCGATCTATTTGCTTCTGTCTAAAAATATGTACATATTTAATAGTAATTCCACATACGTACGTAGAGCAACTATACAGAGATAACATCGACTTACAAACTTAGACTTTGCAAAGGTGCAAAATATTTCATGAATTTCTATTAACTTTTTCCATCAGTGTGAAAATTGAAATAAACTAAAAAATGAAAGCACAAATGAAAGAAATGAACCAACTAGGATTTTAAATATATTATGATGAAGTACTATAGTTATGGGTATCGATGTTTTTTCAAAACAATTGATTTACTGATAGAATCGAACCAATTATTCAATTTTTTAAATATAATCAAAAGTTTAATTTTATATAAATTTATAATTGTATTGAATAATTTTTAAATTTTTTAAAAATAAATAAATAAAATTACAGAATCATACTGAATAATTAGCGACGATATAATTTTATCGGTAGTAATAACCTTTTTAGCGACAAAGCATACTATTAACTACAAAAAAATATATATTTTTTACGACAAATAAATTTGTCACAAATGTTTAAGCATTTGGGGACGATTTTTCTTTTTGTAGCTAATATAATACTTTTAGCGACGAAGCACTAAATCGTATTTGTATACTTTTAGCGACACATTTAGTGACGACTGATTGACGAATTATTTTTCGTCTCACAAGATTTTTACTGACGAAATATGCTTTATAAATGACGAAATTATTTGTCTCTGATAATCGAATTTGTTGTAGTGAACATATCCCCTGGGCGTTATTTTTTTAAAACTTTTTGCTTTAAAACATATTTTTTACTATTGGTGTAATAATTTTCTCAAATAGTAATTGTAATACTTTTTTTCTTCATTATTGGTTATTATTACCTCCTCAAATAAAAATCACAATGTTTTTTTCTATATATTATAAGTTATTTAGTAAAATTTATTGTAAAATAATTGAACGTTTTACTTTTGCTTATTTTCTTAGTAATAAAATTATAAAATTTAATATACTACGCACCGTAGATCCATAAGATTTACACCCTATAAATTTAAAAAACTTACATCCCTTGTTTCGGAGTTTACATCTCGCCGCATACCGCACAAAATGTCTTGTCTTATGCCCCACCTTTTAAAACACCGTTTTTAATGAATGATTGAGTAGGAAAAAAATAATGGCATTGGTCTTTTGCCGAGTCAAGTATCAACTATCAAAATATATATTTATGTCCCCTACCAAGCAAGAGTTTTTATTTTTAATTTTATTTTTATAAAGGGAAAGCGAAACAATATACTCTTTCTAATTCATATTAAGTGAGTCGTTGGAATATGACATAATTTTTAAGAAAAATATCTAAGGATATAAATTAAAAATATTATATTTTTACTATTTATTTTTTTTGGTTATTTTTAAACTATTCTTCTAAAAAATGTAAAGTAATTAAAAACCTTACTTGATGAAGGATAGATATAAAAAAAATCCAATTATTCTTTTGAATTTCGAATTATATAAAAATCTCAATTGTTCAGTTAATATGAATTAAAAAAGTAGTACTATTTGACCCAATTTATGTGACACTTTTCATTTTTTGGGAATCAAACAGTTCAAGTTTGATCGGAAATTTGCGCGTGGAATCTTCAAATTTTTTGAAATAAAATTTATATATTTGTAAATTACGTAAAAAGTACTATAAGTTACAATAATATATAATTCAAAAGATATAAAAAAGTTTCTAAACAAGAAAATTCGAAAAGTTTCATATAAATTGAGACGGAGAGTAATATTGATAGTGAAACAAGGAAAAAGAGCAAAGAAAGAAGAATTAAGTGGCAATTAAAGGTACTGAAATTGTCAGGCATTTTATGGGATTAATTTGGGACACCATTAATATAGTAGTAACTATTTATATTTATTTTATCACATGGGTTAAGGGATCGGTTGGTTGGGAATAAGTTAATTCAGGATAAATTATCTTGGGATAGTTATCATGTGATAACTTATTTCATCATGTATATGAATAACTTATTCCATCACTATGATACAAATGGTGGGATAAGTTATCCCAAACATGACAACCAAACAAGACACCAAATTTTTATTCCAGGACTATTTTTTATCCAGAAACTATTTATTCTTATCCCTCACACCAAACGATCCCTGAGAACATCAATAACGGAGAAGCAGATGTAGATAGTACGTACCTCCATTTCAAATATATAGCTCGATATTTTTTTTTTAATATATGTTTCTTCTTTATAATTATTTGCATCTCTTTCTGGTCTATGTTAAGTAAATTATTGAGATTTTTTCATAATATAAATTAAGTGAATTTTTGAATATATATATATATATATATATATATATATATATATATATATATAT